>CM053792.1:184069453-184196953 GCA_028749045.1 Cupressus sempervirens
GAAGGCACTAAGTGGAAAAGCCCTAGAAGACATTCCTATTTTTACTAGAAGAATGGATGCAAAGTTAGTTTGATTGAATAGAAGGTATGGAAAATAACTATAAATGTGATGGAATAATAGATGCTCAAAAGGTGAAGATAGGAAAATCATGGCTAAGAGGAAAAACACTAACCTAATGGAAATTCTTGCATGAAGAAAGAGAGAATGAAGGTAAGAAACCAATAACAAATTGGAAAACTATCAAGGCTAAAGTGAAGGAGAATTATCTACCCGAGGATTACGACATCCAATTACACAAGAAAAGATAAAATCTTAGACAAAGAGACCTAGATATAGTTTCTTACATAGAAGATATTCAAAAACTAAGCCTAATATCTAGAGTCCAAGAACTCGAAAGCATTAAAGTGGCAAGATACCTAAATGATCTTAGATGGAATATTCAAGAAGAGTTGAGTCTCTTTACACTTACCAACCTTCATAGTTTTTATTACATGGCTATTAAAGTGGAAGAAAAACTTAAGAAAAAGAAAGACTTCAATACTAAGGGTAGAGGAAGAGGAAGAGACACTAGAGGTGGTCAAAGAGGTGGTTCAAGTGGAAGAGGCAGTGACAATAAGTGCCAAGGTCACTCCAAGTTTGTAGACAAAGGACATGACTCAAATAACATAAGTCGATATAACAGAGGTAGAGGTTCTTAAAATAGTTGAAGAGGAGATCTGGTGGATTTGGAAGAAGTTCCCATTTTACTTCCATAAAGTGTTACAATTGTGGGCAGTTGGGTCACCTAGCTTATAGGTGTCTTGATAAACCATCATCTTCACAAGGAGAGAAAAATATTTCCTATATCCAAGAAGACAACTATCCAAAAAAATTAGAGGTGAGCCTAGATTCAAAGACAAGAGATAATCTCATATTAAGGAGAATATTGATCAAAGAACCTACCAAAGATGAGCATAAGAAAAGAAGGGCTCTTTTTAGGTTCAAGTGCAAGATACTAGGAGAAGTATATAGGGTCATAATTGATTCAGGGTCTAGTGATAATGTCATGTTAGAGGAGGCAGTTTAGAAGTTGAAACTTACTGAGATAGCCCACAAATGTCCATACAAAGTTACCTAGTTGAATAAGGGGCAGAACATATTGGTTAATGAAAAAGTGTGGCTTGAGTTCACCATAGGTAACTATCATGATGGAATACTTTGTGATGTGCTACCAATGGATGCATGTCATCTATTGCTTGGTAGACCATGAAAATATTATAGGGAGGGAGTACACTAGCGAAAGGAGAATAAGTACTCATTCAAGAAGAATGGAGTACCTTATAAGATTCAATCTTTGGTAGAGGAAGACATAGTGGAGAAGGCAAAATCCAATGCAATATTGATGAGTGGGAAATAATTACTAAAGAATGTGAAGAAGGAAGAAGGAGTTGGCTATTCCATATTGGTGAAACTAGGAGAGGAGGAGATACCTAAACAATCACCAATGCCAAAAGAGGTGGAGAAACTACTAGATCAGTTCAAGGGCATCATTTGTGAAGGTACACTAGCTACATTTCCACCAAAGAGAGCAATAAGATATCAAATTGATTTTGTGCTAGGGGCATCATTGCCTAACAAGGTTACATACAAAATGACACTAGAGCAGAATAAGGAGATAGAAAGACAAGTCCAAGAGCTTTTGGATCAGGAGCTAATTAGGAAGAGTATAATCCCATGTGTTGTTCCAAAGGTGTTGGCTCCTAAAAAGGGAGGTAAGTGGAGAATGTGTACTAATTCTAGTCAATAAATAGGATAACTATTAGATATAGGTTTCCTATTCCTAGAATAAAATATTTAATGAATTTATTAGGGAGTGCTAAATACTTCTCCATGACTGATTTAAAAAGTGGATACTATCAGATTAGAATGGAAGAGGGAGATGAATGGAAGTAAACTTTTAAGACTACATAGGGGTTATATGAGTCATTAGTGACGCCTTCTGGGATTACAAATGCACCTAGTACCTCTATGAGGGTAATGAATGAAATCCTAAAGGATTACATAGGAATCTTTGTGGTAGTCTACTTAGATGATATCCTCATCTTTAGTAAAACCAAAGAAGAACATGTGAAACACCTAGAAATTGCATTGAGGAAACTCTAAGAGGAAAAACTCATGATAAACCTTGAAAAAAATGAGTTCATGAAACAAGAACTAGTCTACCTAGTTTTTTTAGTATCACAAGGAAACTTGAAGATGGACAAGAGAAAGGTTGAAGCCATTTTAAGTTAGCCTACTCCTAGGATAGGGACTAAAATCATAAAATTTCATGGGTTGACTTAGTTTTATGGAAAGTTGATAAGAAGACTCAAAGAAATTTGTGCAATAGTCCTTGACACCATAAAAAGAGAACTCAAGGAAAATTTTGTGTTGACCAAGGGAGAAAATGCAGGTTTTGAGAGGTTGAAGAAGGAAGTGGCTACCCAACCTATACTAGTATTCCCAATTTTTGATAAACCATTCATAGTAAAATATGATGCAAGTAACATTGCAGTGGGTGTAGTCCTAAGCCAAGAAGGTAAGCCAGTGGCATTCTTTAGTGAATGGTTAAATGAGGCCAAGTCTAAATATTCATCCTATGACTTAGAACTAGCTTCTTTAGTATAAGCCCTAAAAAAGTGGAGGTATTACTTTTTACCTAAGGATTTTGTGGTTTACACTGATAATCAAGCCCTAAATTACATCAAAACTCAAGACAAACTAAGTTTGAGGTAGATCAAGTGGATGGAACTACTGCAGTCCTACACCTTCACCATCAAGAACAAGAAGGGAGTTAATATTAAGGTTGCATATGCACTTAGCAAGAGGTTTTTCACTATTTGTGAGATTCATTTGTAGAGCATTGGAGTTGAGGAACTCAAAGAACTTTACAACGGAGATAAAAAATTCTCAGATATCCATAAGGTATGAATCAAGTTTGACAATTATTTTCATAGTGAATACATTGACTACACATTCTAGAATGGGTTACTATTCAAGGGAAAATAGTTGTATGTCCCAAGAGGCTCTATAAGGGAGAATCTTATTCAAGAGAAACATAATGGGAGTTTGAGTGGAGACTTTGGGTTGAACAAGATCCTAGACTTAGTAGAAAGATTGTACTACTAGCCTAAGATGCAGAAAGATGTAAGGTGATATGTAGAGTAGTGTGAAGTATGTAAGAAGGAAAAGGGGACATCATCAAATGCAGGAATCTATCATCCATTACCCATCCCAAATAGGTGTTGGGAGTGCATCGACATGAACTTTGTAGTAGTTCTACCTAGAACATCTATTGGTTTCGATAGTGTATGGTGGTGGATAAGTTTAGTAAGATGGGTCATTTTATTTCACACAAAACAACACATGATGCCAGTGACATTGCCCACATTTTCTTCAAGGAGATAGTCAAGATACATGGCTAACCCATGAGCATAGTGCCAGATAGGGATGTGAAGTTTATAGGTTATTTTTGGAAGACACTTTGGAAGAGGTTAGGAACCAATTTGTCTTATAGCTCTGCCTACCATCCCCAAAAAGATGGCTAGACAAAGGTAGTCAACAGGGTACTTGATGAAAATGGTAGGGGTATGGATAGTGTAATTTGGGAGAGAACAACCCACAAACAGACCTTGAAAAGGTTAAAGAGCCAAAGGAGACCCTAGAACCCTAGACTTGCACCTTTACATGAAATGACTCAACACATGAACCTCACTCAAAACATAGAAACATGAAACTAGACTCAAGGGATGTTGTTCTTATATCAACCTGGTCATGCTGACTGAATTTGAGGACCCCAAAACAAAGAGAAGGCACAGATACTTCAATACTTCCTTGGAAGGCTAGTAGCCTAAGAAATTAGATTTTGGCCTACAACTTGAAGACTTTGGATTTAAATAGGGAAGCCAGCCACCAAAATAGTTATCATTTCAAGTGTACTCCAAGACACTAAAATGTTGAGATCATCTAAGCAAAGATGTTGACGTAACCCTTGGGACAACAATTATGCCTAAAGGGCTAATTAGGGAATTTTCACAAAGGAAGCACTACTTAAACACATGCCAAAAACATATAACCAATTGGATAGGTTGGAGAATGTTTCAAATAGGCTAAATCAAAATTTTGAGGTTTTAGAATTGAGTTTTAGGGTCCCAAATGTTGGCTGTAGTAAAACAGTGTGTTAGTGCATATATTGTATATGCACCTAGGGCATCACTTTTCCTCCTTGTCCCTACATGTTAGGAACTGAAACCAAAATAATCTCAAAGAAGAATAAGAGTACAAGGATTCCACCAAAGTCCATTAGTTTCCTATGGTGGAATCTAGAGTTATAAGGCAATTTCTTCCAAAACCCTAGAAACCCTCAAAACTTGGTCTATTTGCACAAAAAAAGGTATAACTTGAGTTTTTCAGGGATTCAGGACCTCAAAATAGCTGCATTTGAAAGAAAAATTGATGGTACATCCAACCGTACCTATATTAGACTTCTATGTATCAGTACATATCCATACGATGCAAAAAACTCACCTAGAATGTAGAAAATGGGGTTGTTATTTATTGATTCAATGCAAAAACTTACATTCTACCTTCCACCCACCTAAAAGGGCTATATGGATATCTTCCCTAATTGATTCAACCAATTTTCAAACATTGTGACTGTTGGGGGATTGATTACAATCATTTTTGCCTAATTATGCAAAAAGTTGCAAAGTTGCAAATAAACTTTTG
Organism: Cupressus sempervirens; assembly: GCA_028749045.1. Taxonomy (NCBI): domain Eukaryota; kingdom Viridiplantae; phylum Streptophyta; class Pinopsida; order Cupressales; family Cupressaceae; genus Cupressus; species Cupressus sempervirens. Next base: position 184,074,200 of record CM053792.1, read on the forward strand.
CAACATTTATTACATTTTTGCATTTTAAAGCCTTAAGGGCATTTTTTACTACCCAAATGAGTCCTAATTGACTCAATGCAACTAATAGACCCTATATTACAAGTAAATTCATACCATTACATGAATTATGCCCTTGTGACCTCATTGAGCAATGGACTTATAAAACACCCAAATTGTTAATGGACCACACAAAAGGGTCAAAAGTGAACCTAGGAGTCTAGTAACATTGTCTTATTAAAAAAATAGAAAATTAAACTAGAACAAGGCCATAAATGACCCAAACAACCTTATTTCATTGTTTCATGAGAAAGTGCTCCTACACCAGGCTGCCCTAGGGAAAAGAAGCTCAACTTCCTACTTAAGGTGAGTTGATCAAGAGTGTATCCATGTTGTTGAATTTGATCTTTAGTCATCTAGGTGGCATCAATGGTAGGTCTCCCCTTCCATTTGACCAAGTATTGTTAGTATGTTTGATTCCTTATCTTCTTGGCAATTTTTGTTCCAAGATTGCTTCCAACTCTAAAGGTTGTGAAGTTGGTAGATCTTTCAACTAAACCTCATGTGAATCTACTATAGATGTACCTGCAACATTAGATGTGTTGGAAATATAAGAGAAGTAAGTTAGAGGAGAGGGGTGAATCAATTACGACTAAAATAAATCCTAGATCCCTTAGATGTCAATACAAAAACAAACTCTGGAAACTGAATACTATTGATGCTCAACAAACAAAGAAAAAGTTGTAACTCAATAAACACTATGTTTTCTTAGTAAACATTAACATGAAAATATTTAGATATTATCTATGATTACTATTACTTTAACTTAGTTGAAAACACATAAAAGTAAATAGCATGAACACATTTGAAACCAAGATTTAGCATGGAAACCCAATTTGGGAAAACCACCAATTGCGACTAGTTATTTTTTTCACTCTTCTGAATTGATCCCTATTAGGAGCCAACCCTATTAAAGGTTACAAAAGACACTATTAGGTGTGACCCTATTAGAGGATTTAATCAACCTGTTAGGAGTGGCCTTGTTAGAGGTCTTGAGACAATTCAATAGAATTGCCACCTTGTTAGAGGATTTACAAATAGTTGTTAAGCTAACTCTGTTAAGAGATTTAGATCACTGCTACAATGGTTGAAAAGTAATAATGATATGACCTAAATTGAATGGTACTAAATTTTTTATTACAAATCTCTATTCTAGCTTGTACTTGACCTCTTTGATTGAATATATATCTTCAGCTCCACAAGGATATTCTATTTATCCTTCACTTCCTCTACTCATCACTAAATCTTCAATTCATTCACACTCTCATTCATCCATCCATTGAGTCATTCATTCATAACTTTACCTTATACTTATATCATCCATAATGTCAATTCAACTCAAATATAACTTAGAATAAACAATATTCATCAACTCAGTCAACTAGAACCAATAGATAAATAAATTAAGCCTAATGTGCCAAAACAAGAAAATCCTTTGATTGCCGACCTAGCTCGGTAGACACTAACTTAGAAACAATTTCCTTTGCTAACCAATTGAAGATCAGTTAACACTACAAACTTATGAAAATCCTTTAGCAACCAAGTGAACTTGGTCAACAATGGTTCCATCCAACTTTCCTTCATTAACTGAGTGATCTTAGTTAACACTCATCTTCAACACACTTTCCTTTGTCTCTTGAGTGAACTCAATAAACACTTCCTTCTGAACTTAGCAAACATAAAAACTCTCGATAGACATAGAAAATTGTCTTTACTACTTGAGTGAGCTCGGCATACACTAACTAAAACTGATATGGCATTCGTGTAACATCAAAGATAACACACAATTAATCAATTTTATCCAATAATCTCCCTCTTTGGCATTGATGGAAAAACAACATGCCATAGAAAAATGAAATTTTAGAGCAATAATAAAGTAAGAAACATATTCTTAGTTTTATTTTTATTCTCATCCATAAGAACTCCCTCTATCAGTGTGAGCTCTTTCCTATCTTCAGATTTCTCCTTTTGTCAAAAAACTTCTGAATACTTCTCCCTCTTACTGCAAACTTCTCCTTCTTAGAGAAATTTCTTATGAGATATGATAGTATAACTTCTCCCTCTTTACAACACATACCAAAGACAATAATTATGTTATTATCAATGTACCTCAAGTAGTGATTCATTTTCAATATGCCCTTACCAATTCTGCATCAACTAATTGATCTTCAATATGCTCTAGTTGATGTATCACTAAACTTCATTTAGTGAGCTTCAAATAGGCGAATGACACTAAGTTACCTCTTAGATACAGGAATGCATCCTTAGGTAATGGTTTGGTGAATATGTCTACAATATGCTCCTTTGTATTAACATATTTCAATCTAACTTCTTTATCCTGCACCAATTCTCTTACAAAGTGATAGTTTATAGCAACGTGCTTTGTTTTGAAATGCATTACTAGGTTTTTTGATATATTGATTGCACTGGTGTTATCAAAGTATATAACAACTAGATCATTGATTTCTATCTTCATACCTACCAACAATTGTTTGAACCACACAATGTTTGAAAAATTAATTGTTGCAGCCACATATTCTACCTCTACTATGGATTGAGATGTAAAATTTTGCTTCTTACTTGTCCAACATACTAGTCTTTTACCAAGAAAGAAAGCTCCAGCGCTAGTGCTCTTTCTATCATCAATACTACCTACCCAATTAGCATTAGTAAATACTTTTAAGTCCAAATTGCCTCCAAGTTTGTACCATAAACCATAGTCTTGAGTACCTTTTAGATATCTCATGATTCTCTTGATTTCCATCATGTGATTTTCTCTTGTATTTGATGAGAATCTTGCCACTATACCAACTGCTAATGCAATATCAGGCCTTGTATGCACTACATACCGCAGTTTTCCAATCATTGATCTATATGTGATCTGATCTACTGCCTTGGAATGATCATTTTTGGAAAGCTTATGTCTAGTAGACAAAGGAGTTCCATTAGGTTTTGAATGTTCCATTCCAAAAAAAATTAGTATCTCCTTGCTATATTTGGATTGAGTGATGTAGATACCATTTTTGTTTTGTTGTATTTGCAACCCAAAAAAGAATTTTATCTCACCAAACATAGACATTTCAAATTCTTTACTTATTTCTTCTGAAAATGCTTTGCATACGTCATCATTCCCTATGAATAAAGTGTCATCAACAAATATTTCAGCCAATACAATCTTCTTGCCTGGTCCTTCTTTGATATACAGAATGTTGTTATCATTTGTTCTTTGAAAACCAATCTATACCAAATAATTATGTAGTCTTTCATACCAAGCTCTAGGAGCTTGCTTGAGACCATATAGTACTTTTTGTAATTTTCAGACCATGTATCTTTTGCTAGGATCTACAAAACCTTCTCGTTGTTCAATGTAGACTTCCTCATCAAGAATTCCATTCAAGAATGCATATTTAACATCCATTTGATATACTTTAAATCCTTTTTGCGTTTCATATGCAAGTAAAGTTCTAACACCTTCCAATCTTGCAATAGGAGCAAAAGTTTCACCATAATCAATACCTTCTTCTTTGGAATAGCCTTTACATACTAATTTTTCTTTGTTTCTAGAAAATTCTCCATCTTCATTTAGCTTATTTCTAAACACCCATTTTGTGCCAATTACATTTTTATCCTTGGGTCTAGGAACAAGAGTCCAAATTTTGTTCTTCTCAATCTGTTCTACTTCTTCATTCATTGCCTCAAACCAACTTTCATTATCCAACACATCTTTAACATTTCTAGGTTCAAATTTAGCAACTAAACATGTACCTTTCAATTTACTTCTTGTCATTGTTCCATTAGATTTGTCTCTAATGATCTGATTAGGTGCATGATGCCTTCTGACATATCTTGCTAACAAAGGCACTTTGGATAACAAATGAATTTCACTAATTTCATCATGAACTTCAATGTCAGGTTTAGGTCCCTCTATCTATGACTTGGGTCCATCAGACTCGGTTTGAACTAGCTTGGTAGCCTTTGACTATGACTCAGATCCTTCAGATTGTAGCTCGAGTTGCACAGTATGTAGCTCCGTAACTATTGTAGATTTTGGGGACTTAAGAGGTGAAGCCTTATTTCCTTCATATGTGATTGGCAAAGTATCAGGTTCATAGTAAATGAATCTTCTATAATTCTCAGGCTCTTTCCAGCTTTCTTCTTCACTCTTTTCTACAAACTCATCAATTTTCACATGTGCACTTTCTATGATTTTATGAGTAGACAGATTCAAACACCTATATGCTTTACTTTTGTAGGAATATGCCTTCATCATCTTTTACATCAAATTTTCCTTTTTTATAATCTTTCAAGGTATAATATTTGTTGCCAAATACATTCAAGTAACATACACTAGGTTTGTAGCCATACCATAGATCATAAGGAGTTTGATTTGAGTCTTTCTTCAACTGTACTATGCTTAAGGTATGAATTGTAGTGCTGATAGCTTCCTCCCACTATTTGACAACAACATTCTAATCCATCATCAATGTTTTTACACAATCCATGATGGATCTATTCCTTCTTTCAGCTATACCATTCTGCTGAGGTGTACCAAGAGCTGATACCTAGCTTTTGATTCCTCTTTCAATGTAGAAATTATTGAATTTATTGGAGATGAATTTACCACCTTTGCCTGATCTTAAACATTTCAATTTTTTTTTGGTTTTTTCCTACTCTTGCCAGATACCACTTGAACTTTTGAAAAGGTTCAGATTTTTTTTTCAAGTACATTACAATCATCATTCTAGAATAATCACCAACAAAGAAAATGAAAAAATTTTCTCCACTGTAACTCTCTATTCCAATAGGACCACATAAGTTATTATGGACAATCTCTAAGACTTCTTTAGACTAATAGTTTTTTCTTTTGAAACTAGTCTTTCCCATCTTACCAATTTGGCAATTCTTGCATAGACCCGTGTCAGGTTTCTTCAAACTAGGAAGACCTCTTACTTTCTTATGTTTACTAATCTTAACTAGATTATAAAATTTTACATGACATAGCCTTGTGTGCAATAAGAAACTTTCTTCTAATTAAACAATAAAACATCAACTTTCATTGAGGTCAAGATAGAATAGATTACCTTTTGCTTGTTTACTAGATCCAACCAGATTTCCTTTCCCATCTAGTAGTTTAGCCTTGCCTCTTATGAGTTCTACCTTGGATCTAATGTTTCTCAACTATGCCACACTTAGTAGATTATGCTTTAATCCTTCAACTCAATAAACATTTTAACATGCAAGTTCATTGGTCAGTGAGATACACCCTTTACCTTTTGTGCAACAAGGTTCATTGTTTCCAAATATTACACTACCTCCATCATAAGGTTCCATATTTTCAAATTTTGTTTTATTTCCAGTCATATGATGTGAGCAACCACTATCAATAATCCATGTATCATTTTTGCTAACATGAGAGATAAGTGCCATTCTATCTCCTTCATCATCAGATTCATCCTTTACAACAATGTATATCATTTCATCTTCACTATTATCAGAATCTTTAGCCATAAAACAAGATTTCTTACCTTTTTCCTTTTGGTTCTTGTAGTTCTTGAAATCCTTTTTGCCTTTGTACTTATGACTTTTCTTTTTATCTTTGTTTTTTCTATTTAGAAACCTAGCAATAATGTGACCAAATTCTTCACAAGAAAAGTCGATCAGAGGAACTTTACCTTTGTACTTTCCTCTGCCTTTGGATTATTTCCTTGCAAGTAGAGCTTCAACAACTTCAAGATTGTTGTCTAAACTTTCTTCTAATGTTTCATCTTCTTCACTTCCTAATTGACTGGATTTTGACTTTTTGCACTTTTTCTTGAGTGAAAGTTTAGCTTCAAATGTAGACTCAATATTCTTTAAAGTAGGAGCATAGTTATCAAAATTATCTAACTCAAAAGCTATCAATCTTCCAACTAGAGCATCCAAAGAAATTTTGCAATTTGGTTCACATCTCATCTCTTGAAAAATATATACTTTAACAGTTTCCTCCTTAACTTATAATAGTTTCCTCCTTGATGTCTCCTCTAGGTTCTTTGATTGCACTTACACTGGCCTTGATTCTTTCCACATATTTTGCAATGTTTTCATCTTCTCTCATTCTCATCTGATCAAATTTTCCTCTTAGACTTTCTACTTTGACTCTTTTTACATTGTCATCTCCTCCATAGATATCTTTCAATTTGTTCCACATATCAAAAGAAGTTTTGCAATTTTTTACTTCATCAAATTCAACATAACTGAGAGCATATGTAATATCAATCATCATGATGTTTTAATTCTTCTTTTCAGTAATATCTTCAACTTTTAATGTTCCAGTGGGAGTCTTGTATTCAACATCAAGATATTTGCAACCTAAATCACTAAGACTACCTATATGTAGTCTCATTAGTCCTTCCCATGCTACAAAATTGTCTTTTTTTAGCTTAGAAATCTCTCTTCTATAAGACATTTTGATCTTTAGCTTAGGTCCTTGAAACCTTCTCTACAAGCACCAAAAGCTCTGATACCAATTGTTGAAATATAAGAGGAGTAACTAAAAGGGGAGGGGTGAATCAGTTAACACTAAAATAAATCCCAGATCCCTTAGATGTCAGTACAAAAATAAACTCTAGAAACTGAATACTATTGATGCTCGACAAACAAAGAAAATGTTGTAACTCGGTAAACACTATGTTTGCTCAGTAAACATTAACATGCAAATCTTTAGATATTATCTGTGATTACTATTACTTTAACTTAGTTGCAAACACATAAAAGTAAATAGCATGAACACATTTGACACAAAGATTTAACGTGGAAACCCAAATTGGGAAAACCACCAATTGCAACTAGTTACTATTTTCCCTCTTCTAAAGTGAGCCCTACTAGGAGCCAACCCTATTAAAGGTTAAGAGATACACTATTAGGTGTGACCCTATTAGAGGATTTAATCACCCTATTAGGAGTGGCCTTGTCAGAGGTCTTGAGACAATTCAATAGAACTTCCACCTTGTTAGAGGACTTACAAATAGATGTTAAGCTATCTCTGTTAAGATATTTAGATCACTGCTACAATGGTTAGAAAGTAACAATAAGATGACTTAAATTGAATAAAACTAAATTGATGATTATAGATCTCTGTTCTAGCTTGTACTTGATCCTCTCTGATTGAATATATCTCTTCAACTCCACAAGGATATTCTGCTTATACTTCACTTCCTCTATTCATCACTAAGTCTTCGATTCATTCACACTCTCATCCATCCATCCATTCATTCATTCATAACTTGATCTTATACTTATATCATCCATAATGTCAAGTCGGCTCAAATATAACTTAGAATAAACAATATTCATCATCTCAATCAGCTAGAACCAATAGATAAATTAATTAAGCTTAATATGCCAAAAAAAGAAAATCCTTCGATTGCTAACCTAGGTCGGTAAATACTAACTTAGAAACAATTTCCTTTGTTAACCAACACAAGCTCAGTTAACACTGCAAACTTATGAAAATCCTTTGGCAACTGAGTGAACTCGATCAACAATGGTTCCATCCAACTTTCCTTCATTAATCGAGTGAGCTTAGTTTACACTCATCTTCAACACACTTTCCTTTGTCTCTTGAGTGAACTCGGTAGAAACTACCTTCCAAACTTGGCAAACACAAGAATGCTTAGTAGATACAAAAAATTGTCTTCACTACCCAAGTGATCTCGGCATACTCTGACTGACTAAAGCTAATATGAAATTTGTGTAACATCAAAGACAACACACAATTAATCAATTGTATCCAACAAGATATATCCTTGAAAACAGTGAGGTCAACCACATTGAAAATTGGTGAGATGGCAATAGTAGGTGGTAGTGAAATTTCATAAGCATTAGGACCAAACTTATGCAAGATTGTACAAGGTCCTATCTTCTTCTTTTAGAGTTTGGTATGATGACCTTTAGGGAGTTTTTCCTTTCTCAAATATGCCCATACATTGTCACCTACTTGGAATTGAACATCTTTCCTCTTCTTATCTGCTTGTGCTTTGTATTTTTGTGAAGTGTGTTCCAATGTATCTTTCACCTTTTCTTGTACTTGTTTGATAAGGTCAGCCAATTCTTCTCCTGGTGCACTAACCTTCATGTCATTAGGTAACTCTCTAAGTTCTAGAGGTCCTTTTGGATGATAGCTATGGACTATTTGGAATGGTGTCTTTCATGTAGACCTATTGAATGAATTATTGAAAGCAAACTCAGCTTGTGGAAGAATTAGATCCCAGTTTTGTGCATATTGCTTGGTGAGGCATCTTAGGAGGATTGCAAGACATCTATTTAAAACTTCAATTTGACCATCCATTTGGGGATGGTAGGTAAAACTAAATTGCAAATTAGTGCCTAATTTCTTGTGCAAGGTTCTCCAAAAGTGTCCTTGGAATTTGGTGTCTCTATCTGAAACAATAGAGTTAGGCAAACCATGAATTCTTGCAATCTCTCTAAAGAAGAGATGGGAAATATGAGAGCCATGATGAGTGCTTTTACAAGGGATAAATTGTGCCATTTTGCTGAAATGGTCTACAACCACAAATATATTACCATATCCTAGTTTTGTCCTTGGTAATCCCATTACAAAGTCCATAGATATTGCTTCCCAAGGTCTAGAAGGGATTGTGAGAGGTTGGTATAACCCTTGGTTAGTTGTAGTACCCTTTGCTTGTTGACATATAACACATGACTCTACATATTTCTTGACATCATGCTACAGTTTTGGCCAATGATAATGTCTCTTAACGGCCTCTAATGTTTTGTCAATATCAAAATGACCACTCATTCCCCCACAATGTTTTTCCTTTACTATATTGTCTCTCATAGAGAATTTTGGAATACAAAGTTTATGAACCTTAAAAAGTAGTCAATCTTGATTAAGAAAATAAAAAAAAAATTGTATGATATTTGTCCATAAGAATACTGCAAACCTAATATATTTCACCAAAATCTGCATCATCTTTGTAGAGGTCCTTTAATGCTTTAATGCCTATGCTTTGAAATTGGATTTCCTATAGAAAAATGATCCTCCTACTTAGAGCATCAACAACTTTATTTTCTTGGCCTTTCTTATGCTTTATGGTGAATGAATAGGCTTGCAATTGTTTCGACCACTTGATATGCTTCACACTCAACTTGTCTTGAGAATTTGGGTAACTTAGAGCATGGTTATCCATAAAAACCACAATTTCTTTAGGTAATAAATAATTCCTCCATTTCTTAAGGGCTTGAACCGCATAAAGTTCTAAGTCATAAGTTTATTGTCTTGTCTAATGACTGCCCCAATTGCTAGATTGCTTGCATCTGTCTAAATAGTAAAAAATTTATTAAAATCCAGAAAAGTGAGTATTGGATATTGTGCCACTCTTGATTTCAAATATTCAAATGCATCATTTGTTGCTCTAGTTCAAACAAACTTTACCTTTTTACATCATATTATTGTATCCAATATAGGTGCGCATACATGGTTGAAGTTCTTAATGAACTTTCTATAAAATGTTGCTAAACCATGAACACTTCTTACATCACCTGCATTCTTTAGAGGAGACCAATTTATTATTGCATCTATCTTTACTAGATCCATTTTTAGTGTTCCTTGTGAGATCACAAATCCCAAGAAAATGAGTTCTTTCTACAAGAATGAGTACTTGTCAAGGTCAATCATTAGTTGATGCTCTTTTAACCTTTTTAGAACCAATTCAATGTGTTCAAGGTGTTCCTCCAAGCTGCAACTGAAAATTAGTATGTCATCAAGATAAACAACCAAAAACTTTCAATTGTAATAAAAAAAAATTCATTCATTACCCTCATGAAGTTAGAGGGAGCATTGCTTAAACCAAATGGCATTACTAGCCATTCATAGAGACCTTCTGTAGTTTTAAAGGAAGTCTTCTATTCATCACCTAGCTTGATTCTTATTTGGTGATAACTAGATTTTAGATCAATTTCTAAGAAGTATGATGCATTGCCCAATTGGTCTAGGAGGTCTTCAATCCTTGGGATAGGAAATCTATATTTGATAGTGATTTTGTTAATGACTCCACTATCAGTGCATAGTCCCCATTTACCATCCTTTTTGGGAGCCAAAACTGAAGGGACAACACATGGGCTAAGGCTTTTTTGAATAAGTACTTTATTCAATAATTCTGCAACTTGTTTGGATATTTTAGCATTTTGAGTAGGGGTAAGTTTGTATGGGGCTTTGTTGGGCAAGGATGCTCCAGGGATGAAGTCTATTTGGTGGCTTATGTCTCTAATGGGTGGGAGGGATGAGGGTAGATCTTTTGCAACTACTTCCTTGCATTCTTCAAGAAGCTTTTGAACTTCTTTTGGGACTAATTTATCCTTGCTAGGTAATGGTTCATCCCTTGGTTTCAGAATTAATGCATAAGCCTCTTTTTCTTCCTTTATTGCTTTTAGCATTTCTTTTTCTCCCACTATGATAGCCAAAGGTTCTTTTTCCTTTTTAGATTTAGGTAGAGGCTTGAGATTATAAGTTTTACCATCCCTCACTATGGTGTATGTATTATTTCTACAATTATACATAACATCCATATCATATTTCCATGGCTTTCCTAAAAGAAGGTGGCAAGCATCCATGTCCACAATATCACATTAAACTTTTTCTTTGAAATCACCTAAAGAGAACTCTACCATGGCTTGTTTAGTTATAAGGGTTTGCTACCCTTTTGTTAGCCAAGAAACATTATAAGGATATGGATGAGGAATTCTTTTTAGTTCTAATTTTTGAACCATTTCTTTAGAAACTAGATTTTCTATTGATCTTGAATCAATTGATAGATTACATACCCTTTCTTTTCATTTGATCCTTGTCTTGAATAGGTTCTTCCTTTGTGCTAGTTTTGAGTATGAGGTACTTTCAAGAATGCTTGTCTCATCATCAACACCTTACCTTCTTCAGCCTCTAAGTCTTTTTCTTCTTACACCAACTGGGTCCTTCTTTCTCCTTGATTGTTGTTGTTTGGTTCTTTCAGGATAGTGTCCTATTTGATTGAATTTGAAACACTTAGGAGGTCCATTAGATATCACTCTTCCTCTATAGAAGGATCTTCCTCCTCTAGAGCTTCCTCTCTAACTAGATTCACCATGGCCTTTATTTGTTTGCTCCATGGATTTTCCTTCATTAGATGATTGACCCTTTTGCTAGGATTTTTTTGTGCCCCTATCATTTCTACCTCTTCATCTATTGGGTTGTTCACTTCTTCTCTTGAACTTCTCTTCTATATTTAGTGCAAGTTGCACACATTGTTGTACAGTGGTTATTGTTGTCAAACTCAATTCATCTTGGATAGATATCTTGAGACCTTGCAAGTGTCTTGCCAACTTGATACTTTTAGATTCAACATCTTGTGTCCTCATCACTAATGTTTGAAACTCATCAATTTAGGCTAAAACTTTCATGTCATTTTGTCTTAGACTCATTATTCTTCTATGAAGTTGAACTTCATAGTCTTCAGGAACATAGGCCTTCCTGAGTAACTTCTCCATCCTAAGTAACTTCTCCATCCGTGTCCATGTGATTACTAGACCTTTTCCATTCTTTACTCTATCACCTTGGGTGATATTCCACCATGTAAGAGTAGTGCCTTTCAACTTGGATTTGGCTATCTTTGTCCTTAAATTATTAGGAATCTCATCACATTCAAAGAAACTATTTAGGGAATCCCCCCAATCAACTACAACATCAGGTTTCATTTTCCCATCATAAGTTGGTAAGTCTAATTTGGTATCCATGGTTCTTCTTTCCATGGACTTAAGAGATCTTACAAGTAGCCTCTAATCTAGAGGTATTTTTTCTTCTTCCTCTAAAGGGATTTCTTCATCAATCCCTTCATCAAATTATTTAGAGTTCCTAGCTTTGGTAAGCTCTTCTCTAAGCCTTTTCAACTCATCTCTCATTTGATGCAACTTAATGTTTCTAAGTTCATCTCTATTCCTTTGTGCATCTTCTTTATCTTCTACTCCTTCAATTATTTCACTATGTTTGCATTAGACATCTTGTATGGATAGTGTAAGTTGGGAGAGAACAACCCACAAACAGACCTTGAAAAGGTTTAAGAGCTAAAGGAGACCCTAGAACCCTGCACTTGCACCTTTACACAAAATGACTCAACACATGAACCTTACTCAAAACATGGAAACTTGAAACCAAACTCAAGGGATGTTGTTCTTATATCAACCTCGTCATGCTGACTTAATTTGAGGACCCCAAAACAAAGAGAAGGCATAGATCCTTCAATACTTCCTTGGAAGGCTAGTAGCCCAAGAAATCAGATTTTGGCCTACAACTTGAAGACTTTGGATTGAAATAGGGAAGATAAAAATCAAAATAGTTATCATTTTAGATGTACTCCAAGACCTAGAAATGTTGAGATCATATGAGCAAATATGTTGACTTAACCTTTGGGACAATAATTACGACTGAAGGATTAATTAGGGCATTTTTACAAAGGAAGCGCTACTTAAAGACATGCCAAAAACATCTAACCAATTGGATAGGGTGGAGAATGTTTAAAATAGGCTAAATCCAAAGTTTGAGGTTTTAAAATTGAGTTTTAGGGTCTCAAATGTTGGCTATAGCAAAATAGTGTGTTAGTGCATACAGGGTATATGCACCTAGGGCATCACTTTTCTTCCTTTTCCTTGCATATTAGAAATTGAAACCAAAAGAATCTCAAAGAAGACTAATATTAAAAGGATTCCACCAAAGGCCATTAGTTTCCTATGGTGGAATTTGGAGTTATAAGGAAATTTCTTCCTAAACCCTAGAAACCCTCAAAACTCAGGTTGTTTGCACAAAAATATGTATAACTTGAGTTTTATAGGGAGTCATGACCTCAAACTAGTTGAATTTTAAAGATAACTCAATGATGCATCCAATAGTACTAGGCTTAGACTTCTATCCATTTGCACAAATCTATACCATGCAGAAAACTCACCTAGAATGCAGAAAATAGGGTTGTTATATATTGATTCAATGCAAAAACTTACATTCTACCTTCCACCCACCTAAAAGGGCTATATAAAGGTCTTCCTCAACTGATCCAACCAATTTTAAAAGTTTGTGACTGTTGGGGGATTGATTACAATCATTTTTTCTTAATTATGCAAAAAGTTGCAAAGTTGCAAAGCAACTTTTGCAACATTTATTGCATTTTTGCATTTTAAAGCCGTAAGGGCATTTTTAACTATCCAAATGAGTCCTAATTGACTCAACACAACCAATAGACCCTATATTACAAGTAAATGTATTGCATTACATGAATTGTGTCCTTGTGACCTCATTGAGCAATGGGCTTATAAAACACCCAAATTGCTAATGGACCACACAAGAGAGTTAAAAGTGAATGTAAGAGTCTAGAAACATTGCCTTATTAAAAACATAGAAAAGTAAACTAGAACAAGGCCATAAATGACAAAAAAATACTTATTTCATTATTTCATGAGAGTGTGCTCCTGCATCAGTACTTGGTAACTCGTTGAGGTGTTTGACTAAGGAGTATGGACAAGGATGAGAGTAAACCATTCCTCAAGCAGAATTTGCTTACAATGACAGTACAAATAGGACTAGTGGTAGAATTTCATTTGAAGTGGTCTAAAAGTTACATCCAAGAGATGTACTTGAGCTCAGAGACTTGAAGGGTTATGAAGGAATTAATGGTCATGCTAATGACTTTTCTTAATCAATGAAAGAGATACATAATCAAGTAAAGAAGACCCCAATGGAGGCAAATAAAGAATTGAAAGATAAGAGAGATGAAGGAATAAGAGATATAAAATTTGAGGTAGGTAATTTGGTGATGGTATTCTTGAACAAGGCTAGGTTATAGAAGGGCATACCAAGTATGATACAGATGAAAAGGATTGGACCATGGAAGGTGTTGGTTAAATATGGCCTAGATGTATACAAGGTGGAATTACCCAAGAAGATGTACATTTATCCTCTATTCAATGTGAAGGACTTAATAAAATACAAAGGGCCAAAGATGGATGATGAATAGTATAGTATGGAGGTGAATAGGGATGTGGAAGAACTCAAAGTATTTGATCAAATCAAGCCAAAAGCTGAAAGGATTTTGGATTCAAGGGTGAAGAAGAAGACTAGGCATAAACTATATATGGAACAACTGGTGAAGTGGAAACACCAACTAGATTTAAAGGCTACTTGGATAGCTAAGAGTGACTTCAAGAAGCATGGAATCAGTGAGGATTTCTTAACACCACAAGTTCACTAACTTGTTTGTTGCATGGGGAGAATGGTGCAAGAGCACCTTAAGGTTTGAGAACATTTTATCTTGTAGGTTGGCTTAGCCAACTACCATTTAATAAGTACTAAGATATGAAGTCCCAATTTGATTTTTGTGTGTGTGGTTAGTTTAGGGATGAGTGGAAACAAGTGATTTGAGTGATCTTTGAAGATCTAGGTGGTTAACTCCTAGAAAGTCAACAAAGGGTCAAACATTGAACAATATCCCAAAGTGGAGTAGTATTTTATGTTTTGATGTTTTTAATGGGTTTAATGTCTTATTTAATGGTTTGAAGTCAAGTTGATCCATTGAGGACATTGGATTGACAAAATTACAAAAGATGTAAAAGTTGCTCCTGACAACTTTGCAAAGTTGTCATGACAACACTTCCTAAAAACTTGGAATAAGGCTTAATGGTGTTCTAAGCCTGACCTAAAGGTCCAAAAATGTGGGAAGGGAATATATGAGGTCATCCAAAACCTAACTTGATAGTTAGTGAATGGATTGTATGGATTGTGGAGTTGGAAGGAGCAAGAAAAGTCTAAAATTGCATCACAGAGCCTTCATCTAGTGATTAATGGATTGAAAGAACTAAGTTAATGCATTGAGACTATATTATTTTTTGTGTTACTAATTTTGTAACACTATTTTGGTTGATTTATTAGGTTAGATATCCTTTTGTTAAATTCTCGTGTCTTGTTGTTTCGCTACCTGGTTCAAAGCCAGTTCTGTAAAAATAACTCCCACTTGAGTTCTCATGGTTGAAATTCTATGGCCTCTTGGAATCAAGTAGGAGACTTTTTAAATAGTGTAAATACAAGTTTTGGATTCTCTAGGCAAATGCAAAGGCATTTTGGCTAGGTTCTTGTTCAAAAAAGTAGCAAGAGGACTTGCTGAATGGATTAGGTGTGCCAATCTAGGAGTGTGGAAGTGAAGGGGCATGTGCCTTGGACATTTAAAAGAAAGGAGTGCAGGGAAGACCTTTAAAGAACTCATTGAAAGCAAAGAGATTAGAATGGTTTTCATGCCCTAGAAACTCTTGAAAATAGGGGTTTGGTAGAAATCTAGTGTACGATCAATGTCAAGACCTAAGACCCAAGAAATATGTGAGTCTTGGCCAAGGGTAGTAAGAATACATAGGTGATTTAGAGGGTTTTAAGAGAGTTTGTGATAAAATCAAGAAACCCAATTGTTGGAAATAGAAAGGGGAAGTAAACTCTAAGAGGGTTGGGGGGGGGGGGGGGGGGGGGGGGGGGGGGGTGGGGGTTTGGGTGGGTGGGGTGGTTGGGGTTGTGGGGTTGAATCAGTAGTTGAAAACTTTAACAAGAAAAAAACATTCACCACACATCCATCTCATCACGTAACATATAAACTGAAATAGCTAACTAAACATGTTCATCCATATCATGAAATAAATGTAACACTTGACACAAGATATTTGGTTACCCAAAAACCCTCCAATGAGAAGGTAAAACTAGGGTGGGGATGACACCCACAAATCTTCACTACTGTAGCTATAAAGTGTAGCAAGTTAAGGTTACAATAAGTTTGATCATAAACTATTATCTACCCTATAAAAGGTTTGCCATGTTAAAGGCCTACAAAGACTGTTAAATCTTACCATGTTAAAGGATTTCAACACCCTACTAAAAGTGTGCTTGGTTAAAGGACTTTAACTTACAATAAAGTAAGCACCATGTTAAAGGATTTACAAAATCCTGTTAAGAATACTTTGTTAAGAGGTTTTCATTGATTCACCTATTAGAATGTTTGAGCATTGATCCTTTGGTTAGCATTGCTTTGCTAGATATCATATCTTCTTTTTCCAAGTATTTCCTTCATCCTGCTAACTAGATATGTCTTCTCTATCCTCTAACTACTCAGTTATGTTCTCTCTAACTGATTTTGTAATTTGTATCTCTACCACAACCTTCATAGTCACCATGAATGCTCTATCTCTATGCATTCTAACCTCTTCACACTTATACAATTTAGGTTTTTCCCTACTTAAGAAGACTTAGGTGAACTAGGGTTAGGTAGGAATCAACGATTATGATTCATCCATTATTTTTCTTAATACATCCCTTGCATGTACTGCATAGGGATCACAATATACCTTTGTATATATCTTCTAGAATCATAAAACAATCGTTAAGTTGGCCCAAAAATGATTTACATAGTAATTTGTGTCATTACAAACAACTATGTCCAAAACTTTTTTCTTAGCACTTGAAAGCTTTGATGCTCAAAATTCATTGTATCCTTAATGTTGTAACTCTACTTCTGAATGACTTGGTATCCACTATTTTACTCAGCATCTAAATCATGTTAGGAATAAGGTGTCTCAACCTTGTATAATTCCTATTCTTATTATTTGTTTTGTAAAAATTTATTTCTTGCAAATAAAGTTGATGTGTCGACATCTTGAATTGTGTGTAAGGAGATCATGACTAAAACTTTTATGATGGATTCCTATGACACGTAAGAGCTATGTTAGGAAGATTCAATGATAGGTGAAGACATGTGGCAACTAAGATATTTGAGTATTGTACACTCTACCCCAAATTTTTTTTAGGGTTCCTATTTTCTCGAAGAATGGTAAAACCCTAATACAATTTACCTTTGGGAGTAGCCCTAAAGTGAAGTGCATGTTATAAGCATTTTTAGGGTTACGAAGAGAAGTGATGCGAGAGAGTGTGTTGTGGGTACTGTGAGTTGCTATTGGAGTCTTTTTTTGTCACTGTTGAGCTTGCATTGCAAGTGTATTGTAACATTTTGTTGAAGATAATACATTGTGCAGGTTCTGAAGGGGTGGGGTTGTTTTACCGAAAGGTTTTTCCCCACCGAAAAATCTTTGTGTTATGTGTTCTTTTCTTTGTCTATTTTCTGTATGCATGGTTGGCTGCAATATTGTTGTTTACATGATATTGAATCTGTAAGTGTAGAAGATTTTAATAGGATTTGCATCATACTTTCCTTATGAGATTAGTGTAGGAAGTTGTTTCCGCACCTGAGTTTCCTTACAAATCACTCAACATGTATTGACTTTTTTGGCACTAAAGTGACTCGTCACTTGCTGTTTGTTTGACACATACGAGTGCTCAGTGCTAACTATATATATTGCTTGGCATGCATTA
Organism: Cupressus sempervirens; assembly: GCA_028749045.1. NCBI lineage: Eukaryota > Viridiplantae > Streptophyta > Pinopsida > Cupressales > Cupressaceae > Cupressus > Cupressus sempervirens. The sequence continues at coordinate 184,091,673 of CM053792.1, forward strand.
TCTAACAACTTATGCTTGACATACACTACTTACTCGACATGCATTGAGTTTTATTAAGTAATGACTTAAGTGTGTTGTCACTCAGTTGTCAAAACCAAAATGAGATTAGAAATCTCCCCCTTTGACATGAGTGGAAAAAATGCTTAGTCATGCATATATACCATAACTATGAGCATAACTCAGATAAACTATATTCATTACTTAGATTTCATACAAAATTTCAAAATTTTGCAAAACTAATAACTTATCAGTCATACCTCAAAACTTTATAACACCCCCTGAGTTGATTTTTCTTTGCTATCTCTAAATTTGATACTCTTGTTGAGTAAATTTGTTGTGTTGAACTGTTGTTTTTTCTCTCCACCTTTTTTTTTTGTCTCACTCTCTCCCCCTTTTTGATAGTATCTCATGGGTGGTACATAGATCATGTGTTTGTACAAAAACAATTATGGACCTCCATTATAATCTTTAGTGTTGCATCCAAATGATTGCATGCTACCTCTAGAGATTGGTTTTTTTTACATCTAGCTTGACAACTTGGTTTACTAAGCCATCACGAGTAGAAAGATGAGAATCTTTCTTCATCATTGTTTCAATGAAGGCTAGTTCCTTATGCAAAACTTCCATGTGTGTGGTCAACATGGATTGAATACTTATCAAGGTAGCTTGAATGTTTGCAGCTTGTGCATGTAAAGCTGCTAGCTGGCCTTGAGATGATAACAATATCTTAAAATGAGCTTGAATTTGAACTAGACATAACTTAAGAATGTTACCTATACTTTGTATATCTCTCTCCAAATGTTCAATAGCTCTCTTAACATCTTGTGTGAACAAGTTCATATCACAAAGTTTAGTGTAAATAAGAAATATATTCTCTAACACCTTCTTCACACTCTCTATCTTGGTTGCTAGATCAACCTGTCATACTGCAAGGGCACTATATATCTTCTCAAGTACTTTAGTGTGAAATTTCCTTTCAAACCATTCCAATAATTTAGTGTTTGTATCTAGGTTTTTATCACTGATCTTCTCAACAACATTTACCAATTGCTCAAGAATTGGTTTGTCTTCACTAGGAGTTGGGAGACTAAAAGCATCTAAAAATATCTCTTTTATGTCATGAAGAACTTGCTTTGGCTTATACTCCCTTTTGAGCAATTCTTGGTGTTTCTTCCTTGCTAGAGCTTCTAGAAAAATGCTCATTTCTTCAATGGTGATTGTTGTAAGATCAAAATTTGGAAGTTCAATCACCTCATCTAAGTTTACATCTCCATAAGATGTATCTTCACCAATCTTAGATGTATTAGGACTAGGCCTTGATGATTGTAAGGGTGTAGCATCTACACTCAAACTATGAAGAGTTTGACTAGGAATGTGAGTAGAAGAGACTGGTAGGGTAACCAAAGGCTATATTTCTATTTATACCTTAGGCATTTTAGTCAAAGTTGACTCTTCAATCCTATTAGCTTCCTTCTCTTTTGCCAAAAATCCACCTTGTGTCTGTGAGATAGGTGTAGGGTTGACTTCTTGACCTATATCGACTTGTGTCTCATCCTTCTCAACTATCAAAATTGCTTGCATTGAAGCATTGGGCACTAATATACTGATATCTAATGTCATTGTGTCCTTCACTTGATATACCACAATGGGCATTGAAATATGTGTGTCAGTGGTGACACCCTATAGTCCTTCTATACCTTTTGTCTTTGTAGATGTACGAGGCACACCAGATGTGTCAAAAAAATTTTCCCCTGCTAATGTTTTGTCAATCTCATCTGTGCTTACTAATATAGGATTTGTGCATAACTATGTAGCTAAATTAGAATCTTGTAATATCCTTTTCAAGTCTTCCTCTGTCAAAGGATTGATGTTCTGAACTATATTATTAGAAACATCCTTTATCTTTATTGTATCATGCTGACTTGCTTGGTCCACATGAGGGGGATTGGCACTCAACATTTGTATCTCAAGTACATTCTAATCATGTTGTTTCTCTTTTCTAGTTATAGCCTCTTCATCTGTTCTCTTATGAGTGCCTTCCTCATGTCCATATTTTCCATCACCAACTTCCTTAGGTGCTTGATTGCTTGGCTTATTTGTTGTCAACCCATAAATGACTTTCCATTTCTAGGTGCTCTATTTGACAACCTCTTCAATGTTATTTTGCAAAATATTAAAGGCTCTATATCTGGGAGAAAATCTCCCCTTGTATTTGTTTATGGCATTTTTCATCATTGACTAATCTAGATCTGGCATCACTCTGGCTAGAGTAGTCTCCCTTATTTGTCTCTCAGTTGCTAAATTATACTGCCACTTCTGCTCAACTTTTTCATAAAGACTCTTTGGTAATGAGTTGGAAATCTCAATAGGTGGTCTTAAATGTGGCCATCATCTCATATGTAGCCTCTTCCACGTATTCATGTCCAACTTTCCTAGCTTATCAAATTCAACATATGTAAATCCTGACAAATTTGCATTAAGTTTAATATTGTCACACAAGTTGTCTAAGTCCGAGGAATGATTTTGGCTTACCATTTGGAATTAAATCATTTCATCTTATTCAGTCTTCTCATCTGACTCGATAGGAGCTCCATAATTTCTCCTTTTTGTTTTTTCTTGTTGACTCTGCTCTGTAGTAGCAATAACCTTTTTACCCTTGGGTTTATCAACTTCCTTGATATTTTTAGTAGTTTCCCTTGTACTAGCCCTGGTAATAGGTATTTTTGGCTTCTGTGGTGTTGGCTTCACAACTTTCTTTGATTTTTCTACTACGGGATTCTTTGCTTTTATTTTCTTCTTTTTAGGTTTGGGTGCTTCCTTAGCTTCCTTTTCTTCTTGAAAACCCTCTATAATTTCTTCTTGGTCCTCTCCTTGACCTTGTGTGAGTGCCAATGGGGCTTGGGCTTGTTCTTCCTCTTCTCCCCCTTTGCCAAATCTCTCTTTCAGCTTCTTGACTATTTTAATTTTCTTTCTAATCATAGAAGTAGTTTTCAAGTCTATTGTGATCCTTGACTTGGCTTCCTCTAATTTCCAAATGGATGACACTCTTGTCTATGTCCTTTGCCAATAGTGTTGTGATGGCTATTGATGCCTCGTCCACATTGATTTCATAGGGCAATGACCTAAGCCATCTGACCCTTGGAATAACTACTTGAACATATGTATGATCAACATCAACTAAGAAGAAAACATCATTATAATGTTTCTCCACTAGTGACACTGGAATCCTTAGTCTTTGCTTCGTAGACTTCTTGAAGTCTTCAAAGTAGCTAGTCATAATTGTTTCAAATTTCTCTCCAAGTTTCTCTCTCAACTTTGAAATTTGCATTTTTATTGGTCTGTTTGTCTTCCACACTATCTTACCAAATGTGGGAAATGTGTTTTGCACATAGAAAAATATGCAGACAAGTAATGAACCAAACCTGCATTGTGCACTCTTTTTTTTTCTTATGGCCTCCAAGTTTTCTGATAATTGTTGAAGTTACAACTCAGCAATGTCATAAGTATGGTCCTTCTTTACTATCTTGTAACCTAAATCCACAACCATGCATGACACACTATTCAATTTGCTAAATTGAAAGAACTTGTGAGCAATCACTCTCACTACAAATGCAATTAGGGGATCTAAAATCTTGTGTATGGTCATTCCTCTTTTAGTCCATATAGCCATGTAGTCTTCTCAATTATCTCCTTTGCATCACTTCACATGGTCTTAGGTATGTCTAGGGTAGGATACCTTCACACTCGATAGTAACTATGAAACTTTTCATGCTCAACAACAACATGGAAAACAAAAAACTATAGACTTCTTCTAGGTTCAAACCAATACATTGCATCTTAATTCATGCATATATAATCTATTTAGAACTTATATTCTTGTAACTAATGTAAAATATATCATTGAAATATCAGTCCCACACATACCCTTTTATTACCTAGTTGGGGGTGATGTGATAACCTAATCCATTAGATGAAGTAACCTCAACTAAACTTGATGTGTTGCAATCTTCCTTTTTATTCCATGTCTTGTTCATCTACATTTTTACTTTCTCAACATCAAATTTTTCTTTTCCTTTATTGGATTCATTGCTTGGTGTCTTTGACCTTGTTGGATAATTTCAACTAATGTGACTAGTCTTCAAACAACTAAAGCATGTAGTCTGACTCAAACATTTACTGTAATCTTTTCTAAAATGTGTTATAATGTAATTCTTAGGAACATGTCCATACTCTTGATAATAGTAACAATCGTACCTTGTGTTGTAATCCCAATTAAAGGATTTTCCATTTTTTTTTACCATTATTTTCTTGTTTGATGTCCAATTGGCATTAGATATGCATTCATATGCTTTATGTCCATACTTCTAACAATTGTAGCAATATCCCTCAAATCTTTGTGTGCTTGAAGGCTTGGTTCTACATACATGTGCCTGATGTCCTTGCTTGTTGCACTTATGATAGTAACCCTTGAAGATATGCTTAGAATTTTGATTTGTATTGTTACTCATTCAAACATTTGTTGTATGACCTAACTTTCCATAATTATGACAGGTAGTTTTGTAGTTCTTACCTTTTTTGTTTCTTTGTTCACCACATTTAGACGATTCTCCTTCCTCTCTACTAGTGTAACCTAATCCAATAGTATCATTGTTAGATCTAAGAGATCTCATCAGTTTCTCAAAGTCTTTTATTGATTCACTAGTTTTGTTGAAACTTTCAACAAATTCCTTTTCTTTTGTCAATTCATTACTCAGTTGTTCATTCTATAACTTCAGGGTTGTGATCTCAATTTCCTTTCCATTCAATTCATGATTGGTAATCATCAATTGATTCATTGTATCCAATTGCATATTAGCAATCCTTTATACCCCTAATGTATTTTCTTCCACTATGTTGGGCAGTGTTCTTTTTTCATCTTCAATCATGACTTTGTCTTCCTCAAATTTATTTTTTCTATTCGGTCACCTCACATAACAATACTAATTGGACTTCTTGTTCTATTTTAAGATTTTTGACATCTTCAGTTAGGGTTCCATTCTTTTCCATCAGATTTGCAAGTATTGCATCAAACCCACTTGAGTTTCTATTCTCAAACAATCCAGTAGTGTCAATTGCTTTGTATTGTCTATCATCTTGTTCAATAACCATCTCTCTCCTTCTCTTTAATGAATGCTTCAAATCATCTCTTGCTTCATTCAACTAATGTAGGATAAGTTGTATTTCAATTATCTAGTTATCAATAACCATTCCCAATTTGTAGACTTCCATCTTCAAGATCTTTCCTCAAAGCTAAAAAGCTTTCCTTTCCATAGAACAAGGATCTGATACCAATTGTTGGAAATAAAAATGGGAAGTAAACTTTGAGTGGGGGTGGGCGGGCAGGTGGTGTGAATAAATAGTTCAAAACTATAACCAAATAAAACATTCACCATACATCCATCTCATCATATAACATATAAAATTAAATAGTTAACTAAACATGTTCATCCATAGCATGAAATAAATGTAACACTTGACACAAGATATTTGGTTACCCAAAAACCCTCCAATGAGAAGGTAAAACTTGGGTGGGGATGATAACCATAAATCTTCACTACTGCGGTTATCAAGTGTAGCCAATTAAGGTTACAATAAGTTTGATCATTAACTATGATCTACCCTGTTAAAGGTCTACCTTGTTAAAGGCTTACAAAGACTGTTAAATCTTACCCTATTAAAGGATTTCAACACCCTTCTAAAAGTGTGCCTAGTTAAAGGACTTTAACTTATAATAAAGTAAGCACCCTATGAAAGGATTTACAAAAGCCTATTCAAACTTCTCTGTTAAGAGATTTTTATTGATTCACCTATTAGAATGTTTTAGAATTGATCCTTTGGTTTGCACTACTCTACTAGATATCATATCTTCTATTTCCAAGTATATCATTAATCCTTCTAATCAGATATGTCTTCTCTATCCTTTAAATGCTCTACTCTTTTCTCTCTAATTGATTATGAAATTCATCTCTACCATAACCTTCATAGTCACCATGAAATCTCTACCTCTGCACATTCTAACCTCTCTCTTCACACTCATACAATTTAGGGTTCGCCCCCCTTAAGAAGATTTAGGTGAACTAGGGTTAAGTATGAATCAATGATTGTTATTCATCTATTTTGTTGCTTAATGCATCCCTTAATTTGATTGGCTGCATGTATTGCATAGGGATGCATAATAGACCTTCATATATATCTTCTAGAATCATAAAAAAATCCTTAAGTCAGCCCAAAAATGATTTATATAGTACTTTGTGCCATTACAAACAACTATGTCCAAAATTGTTTACTCAGCACTTGAAAGCTCTGATGCTCGACATCAACTATATCCTTAATGTTGTAACTTGGCTTCTAAATGACTTGACATCCACTATTTTACTCAACATCTAAGTAACTCAACATGTATTGACTTTTTTAGCACTACATTGACTCGGCACTAATAGTCTGCTCAGCACATACTAGTGCTGGACACTAACTATATATATTGCTCGACATGCATAATCTAACAACTTATGCTCGACATACACTACTTACTCAACATGTACCGAGGTTTTTTTAAGTAATAACTTAAGTGTGTTATCACTCAATTTTTAAAACCAAAATGAGATCGACACTAGTTTCTAGGAGGCCTAATTGGGGCAAAAAGGCTACAAGGCCTAAAACTAACAAAGCAAGAAGTTGATAAGAAACCCAAGCGATAAACCATCAGGATGGATCAAGGAGGATTGAAAACTAATAGGGAATAGGGAGGAAACTTATTCCTAGTGCAAAGAATAGTCTGGAAAGAAGAATGGTTAATTATGCCCATGAGTGTATTAGGAAGGAATTGAGGTATAGCTTGAAGTTTGAAATTGGTGGAGAGTTCTAAAAGGGATAGGGATCTTAGTAGTGATCTTTGAGTGGGGTAAAGAAAGTACCCTAAATAAGGCCCAAAGGATAGGTCTTAGGAAGAGCTAGAAGAGCTCTTGAGAAGCAGTTAGATCTCCCCACCACTCCAACTGCCAAATCTAACACAAATTTACCATTGTGTATAACAATCTTATGACCCCTATGATTATTGTCATCATTGTCTGTAATATGATAGTTTCACATTATGGTTTGGTCAATATAAATGAAGAAATATAATTTTATGATTGATCAAAATTAATGAAGTAAAAGTTTTGCACTAAAATATAGACACAATTATCATATTATTATTAAATCTTATTTATTTAAACAATAAAAATAATATTTTCTTATGAAAATTTACTAAAAATTTATATACACTTTAAAAATACTTACAAAGTTAGATCAGATAAGATTTAACATGGTTCACCCAATCCTTGGGCTACGTCCACCAAATAGAAAGTCCAATATTATTATGATCCAGTGACTACAACTTGATTACAATCTATAACCCGTTACAACTCAATACCGTCACAAGAAGCAATTTTCACATCACACCCTATGAAAACACCTAACCCTAAGCCCTTCATACAAGTAATTTTATGCTACTTTAGGATTATTACATGTTGGCCATAGGTCAGCCACAGTCCAAAAAAAATTTCAGAGCAATGCCCCAAACCCCAAAGAATTTATGAAGTATGTAGAGTACTTCCCTGATTAGTCACCACAAACTAACACATTTAATCTTGACACACATAGATATCTTAATTATGTTCCAAGAGTTGGAGGAATCACTATGTCTTAGATCTAAGGTGAATTTGGATATGATCAAGATCTACATGATTTGGATTATTGATATAACAACAATAGTGTTTGAACTTTGTGTAGTTGGGAGTGGATGTTTTATGATGTCATGTAACCATTAGAAACTCTACCTATGAAGACATTCCTTTAAACATATCCTATGCTCAATTGCATTTGATAGAAATCCATACTCTGAATTTTGAAAGTCATTAGTATCGATGATTCAACTTCATTTGATTTCTCAAATCTCTTACTTTATCACAATAATGAAATGATGATTCACTACATACTTGGATTATTGATCTCTCTCCAATAATATGTTCATCTTCATTTGTCACCAACTAACCTTTCAATGTGTCATGGGCTGGAGCATTGTGTCAAACAATTTGTATACCTTGTCAATGCAAATCAGATTAAACCTTGCACTAGGTAGGTATTAGTGAGCTCCATATTTTCATTTTCATGTTGAGAAGGAGACACGAGCAAGAATGATAGTGGATATATTTGATAAGTTTGTTTCACACTAGAAGTTCCATTGACTTTAGCGGTTCTAAGAGCTCCTTATCAATTTGATTTTGTGCATATTCTGCAATCATTTTGTTTACCACCTTGTGATGATGGATCCCTAATGTATTATATCCAACAATAGTGATGTATTCTTTTTAATGGTAATTGCATTACATCTACAAGTAAAGGCACTCCAAAATCTACATTGGGCATATTATCAAATAATTTGTGTGGCTACCAATGTTGCCATTCCAAGACCTTGCATGTACGACTTTTATTGGCTTGAAATTTTTTGGTTAAATAGTTCACATGCCTTGTTATTCATCTCCCCATCAAGGCTATGTGTTGGAGAAGTGAAGGAAAGTCTTTCCATACAGGTTATGTACCTTGCACATGATTTTGAACATATCACATGTTTTGCCTATGTTGTAGCTGAAAGTGAATACATTCTCACAAATAGTTCACCCGTGTTGTCACTTTTGCTATCTCAAAGTTCCAATTCCATTGTAGGGGAAAAGTATATCTTTTGATGGAGGTGTAATGACTCTCAACATGCTTTGTATCTTCAAACTCTATTTGGCGGCTCACATAGCTCTACTTCATATTCCACATTACATCATCTATCACTATTCTTATCACGAAATCATTGATCAAGGAGCATACATCGCAAATTCTATGGTTTTGGATGCTCACGGGTTGGTTAGAATAATTATGTGCTCGGCATTAGATAATAACAACCTCTCATTACATTTAAATCACTTTTATCCATGTGAATCATCCAAGCCATGGAGAATCAACATGATCTAATTGGGATATGTTTGGCATAGAAGACATTATGTCAAATGGTTCATAAGTATTCTAATATTGTTACCCTTTCATTGGAGGAAGTCTGCCATACACTCAATTCAATGTATTTGGATCGAACTTGGAATGGATGAGCAAATGCATCTCTCTCTAAGGCACTCTATCACCTGCAACATATTGGGGAGGCTTCTTGATTGTGGTGTTATTCATAACTCAAGCTCCCTTTAATCATGAACAAATATTCATCAACAACATCTTTAGTTCAGATGATTTTTTTATGCCTCACTCTCTCACATCCACATCTCTTCATTTAAAGGTTTTAACTGTGCATATTTTGCAAATATTTTTCTTCATGATCATCAATTGCCCCTTGCATACAGATATATTTTTATTTTCACCTTTTCTCCTTATTTAGATTCTCTGGACAATGAGAGTTTTGGCTAGAGTTGGGGGTTTTAACAACTTATAGGTTAGGATTAGGGAAAAGAGTTTGAGTACATAGAGAGCGATGGTTTTAGTATGTAGAGAGAGGTAGTTTTAGTATGGTGAGAGAGAGAAGTTTTAGTACGGGGAGAGAGAAAAGTATGTAGAGAGAAGGCTTTAGTAAGTAGAGAGAGGTAATCTTGAATAGTGGGGAATTAATCTCTCTCTCTCTCTCTCTCTCTCTCTCTCTCTCTCTCTCTCTCTCTCTCTCTCCAAAATTAATTTAACTAACTCTCGTACTAAAATATTCAGGTAACATATCTTTAAAACAAAAATTTACTAAATAATTATATCCACATACATTAGAAATGTATTATATTATATTTGTAATAAAATTTAAAACTGACAAGTAGGAGACATCAAGTCAAATTTTGGTATTGGTTTCAAGATTCAATTGTGTAGTTTATGAGTCAAACTCTTTGACCCCTTTTTTAATCGGTGGTGGTTTACAAGAATCTATCTTTTACAAGAATGAATGAAGCACAATTTAACATAGGTGAAGCATTGGGCCTTCCTTAAAGGTCTCTCGTTCCACTACTACCCCCACACAAATGTGCTAAACCTACTATACAATATTTGAGTCAAACCATACATGTTTCTTGACTAGAGGTTGACAAGAACCAATCTTTCAGGAGAACAAATAGAATACCTACCATTCTTTACATCTAGGTGATGCTCTCAAGGTGAAGTAGTGGGTCGTCCCCTAAGGTCACCCATCTTTAAAAGTTAAGTTAATTTTAATTGGTGTAGTACTAGAATGGACGACTTCCCAAAAAGACATAAACCTAGTGTTTCAATTCTATGAGCTTAACCTACATACAATTAGTGCCAAGTCTGAGAAATAGGTTTAGGTGAACCACAATTAATTTACTCATAAAAAAATGATTGATAAATTTGACTTTAAATTGAATTTTAATAAAAATATCACAATTTTAAAATTATAAATTTCTCCATCAATTTGAAAAGAAAGTCTCATGTACTTCGTTCTCGGGGAGCCACTTTCACTTGGGTTTGGTGTATGGAGCCAATTCCACTAATGCACAAATGGCACACAAAGAGTACATTTTTCAAATTACCAAATACAAATATCCATCTTCATAGACATCTTATTAAAAATATATATCTTTCTTAAATATCTTTAAAAAAAATTAAGAGAGTATCTTTTTTATTTATGAAGAACTTGATATTATAAATGATAAATATTTTCTACTACAAGAAAAACGAAGAATCATATTATTTTCATTAATTTTTTAAACATGCAACAAATAAATATTTTTAAGAAATTAGTTTTTGTTCTCTTCAAAAATAAAATTCTTACATTTAAACTAAAATTAATTTGTGATATTATTGTGAGGTTAAAATATGACAATTTGACTTGTTGTGGAAATACTTCCTACTTGCTAAAATTAATTTATTTTTTCATTCTTCATCAAATAAAAATTAATTTTACTAGGGATTACTCATCTAGAACAAAAGTCAAAACACTTTGCTAAGGAAGTTTCCCAGATTCAAATCCCTTTTAGGCCATTGTGTTTTCATATAATTGCCCATATAAGAGAATAAACTATTTTTTTCCAAAATTATCTAATATTAGCCTTTTTATAATATTTGAAAAGTCAAGTTATATTTTGTAAACAAAAACTACTTCATTCTTAAGATAAAAATATAAAAAAACATCTTAGAAAATCTTTCAATCCATCTTCCCTAAATCTAAATTACAAACTAACATCAATTTGAAGTAAAGCTATTCCAAAATGCTTTTATGGTAGTTAAATTTCAAAAGCAAGTTAAATGCGTATTGCAGTTGATCTTCTATTGTGATGCCAATAGTCACAAGTCCCCTTAATCAGATAAAACCAAGTCAGCCAAGGCGTCTCCAATAGTTGTGGGGTCTCTTATAATGGCTCCAACTACTAGATTTAACAAAAATTTACTGTCATCTTTGTCTGTAAAATGATAGTTTCACATGAAAGTTAGGGCAAAATAAACAAACAAAAAGAATATTATGATTCATAAAGGTTACTCATGTGAAAAGTATGCACTAAAATATACTAGAAGAGATATAATATCATATTGCTATTACATCAAATTTATTTAAATGATAAAATAATCTTTTCCTATAAAAAATATATATACACTTAAAAATAAACATAAAAAAGTTAGATAGGACAAAAAAATAAATAAAATAAACTAAAAGCTAATTGAAAAGAAGACAAAACCAAATGAAATGTGTTAGAAAACATGTTGACATGACATGGGGTAGAAAGATAAGGGGTTGGGGAAATAGAATAAATTTAACAATATTATAAAAAAGGTAAAAACTAAACTAAAAATGTAAGAAAGGAATATTGGTTAAATTTTCTTTCTTTCTATCTTATTTTTATTTGTTTTAATTGTTAATTGTATTACTTGTTAGTTGGATGATTATATTTTTATTTCTTGTTTTCCCTCTTTTTAATGTTGAATTGTTGAATGTATTGTACATTTAAAAAAATGTTATCTTTAAAACAAATAACTATTTGTACATACATTAGAGATGTGTTATATTCTATTTTTAGTAAATTTTAAAATTGATGAGTATGAGACATCAAGTCAAATTCTAATATTGCTATCAAGCTTCTTAGTCATCGAACCATGATTCAATGAGTAGTGATTTAAAACAATCCGTCAACACAATTTAATATAGGTGAAGCATTGGAACGTAGGGGATGGGTGACCTTCCCCTTCACCCATTCCACTTCTACCCCCACACAAATCTACTTAACCTACATAGCTTTTGAGTCAAACATCCTATGTTTCTTCAATAGTGGTTCAGCAGAACCAATCTCTTACGAGATCCAATAAAATAATTACCATTGATTACATCTAGGTTGAAGTAGTGGGCCATCCCGTGAGGTCATCTATCTTGAAAAGTCAAAATCAGTAATAGGATGGGTGACCTCACAAAAAGACATAAATCCAATGCTTCAATTCTATGAGCTTCACTAGATTCAATTCCTGCTAAATTTTCCATTCATTCTTATGAAAAATGGTAAGAATCTGTTCTTGTGAACCACCATTCATCTATAAATTTGACTCCAAATTGAATTTGAATAAAAATATAATGTCATAAATTTCTCCCTGAATTTGAAAAGAAAGGTCTCAAATACCTGGTTCTAGGGGAGCTGCTTCTGGTTGGGTTCGGCGGCGTGTGGGAGCCGCTTCCCCTGATGCACAAGTGGCGTGCAGAGCGTATCCACAGGAGCTGTGTGTGCAATAGTAACCGAACCCTAACATACGTCCTGCACACTCCGAGCACCGCGTCTGACTTCTGCTGGGAGGCCTCCATTGGAATCGAACCCACTCTCCTTTCCTGCAATGGAAACTCTCGCGCAAAACTGGAGAGGGCGTGGCGCAGCATTCATGCAGATCAAAATCACAAGCACCGCATCTGCACCCTTTCACTTTCACCTCTATATCCTCTCCGCAACCGCTGCAATAAAACCCATCTGGATATGATCGAATATAGTTGAGGCCATGTTCTGGTTGCCTCGGATGACGTATGACTTGACGCTCACCTGTTTCAGCACTCTCGGAAAAATAAATATAATATCAATACTTTTGCTATAACGAATTAATTTGAATTATGAAAATATATATATATATATATTCCTTTAACAAGTATCCTCCCTACCTGTAAACATCACACTAAAGAATTAAGCTTTTGATCTAAGAATGAAACTTAGTGTGATGTTTAAGCCTTTCCCTCGAATTCTGACCTGGTTGCGGAGGAGCTCTATCCACTTGAACAGAACGGCGAAGGCGCAATGCACAGGTGGGATGCAAAGCGTAGTCTACAGGAGCTTCTTGTGCAATAGTACTCCATTCCTGACATACCTTTTTCACAGCCGCAGCACTGCATCTGACTTCTGCCGGGAGGCCGCATTTGGAAGTGGACCCAGTTTCCGTTGCCACCATGGAAACTCTGGTCAAGAGCTGGACGAGCCGCAGTGCAGCACTCATGCAAATCAAACTGGCAAGCAGCGCAGTTATACCCTCTCCAGCCAGCTATTTCCTCCCCGCAACCGTCGCATGCATAGCCACGTGGATATCGAACATAGCTGAGCCAATGCCCCGGGTGCCTCGGATGCTGTATGGCCTGCTACATCTTTCACCAATGTCACTAAAATGTTTTTATTAAAAGAAAAGAGAAGACAACGCCTAGTTGTATGACAGTAAAGCTTTGAATCGGTACCTTTCCTTCAGCCGTACTAATCGTGGCACAGGAAATATGTAGATCAAAATCACAGGCTCCGCATCTGTAGCCATTCTTTAGGGGAGAGGACCAAATACTCGTGCACCCTAATTTTGGACTTCTCAAAATCTATCGTAAGGACACTAAAATTGGCTAAATTTTTAATGACATCTTCTTTACCTAGTTAAGTACTTATAACTAAGGTTTGGACTTTTCACCATAAAAATTAATATCAATTTTATAGATCATAGTAAAAGGTGTACAAATTCTCATTTTTTGAACCCCCTACCTGTCGTAGTGAATTAAAAGCCCTCATCGTTAATTTACCAAGACCCAATACTTGTACATTTTGTCATGTTACATTTTAATATATGCCACTCGTATATGAACATATCATATTTTTGGGTGCACACTATATCATTTATGTTCAAATAACAATGTTCTCCATTCATTTGCCAACTAACTAATAATCTCACAAATAATATTATATGGTCAATTATTTAAAGCCTAAAATAATTCACCAAAAAAAATATCATTAAATTCGTTTTAGCCTAACCCTATATCCTTTTTCCCAATGCTAAGCAAGCATTTTCCGCTTGCCACTCATTGTTGGTCAGCAATGTTGTTGCCATTCGTCTGAAGGAAACCCATTGCTGTGGCTGCTCCTCTAATGAAAACTCATTGCCGCTGCCACTCGTCTAATAGAGAACCTTCCATTCATTTTTTGGTGGATATAGTTGAAATTTATGAGACAGACGCAAGCCTCCATGGATATAAGGACCGAGTCTCAGAAAAAGGGCATGCCTGGTAGCTATGTTACAACATCTTATGTAAGTCTTTGTTTTGATTTATTATGTAATCCTTCTATCTAGTATCACAATGTTGATTTTTTTTTTGCAGCGACCATCTCAAGGGGAGGGGATGCTCATTGTTGTTCCACAGTCCATGGCTAACTTCAAAATATTGATAGGTTTAGAAAAAGGGTAGGGATCTACAATTAGAGATGATTTTGTGTAGAACCCATTTTTTATATAAGCTTCAAACCATTTATTTGTTGATCCCATACGATCATGGTTTTTCAATGTGGGTCTTACTATTAGGAAATGAAGAGGGTTTTATGATTATAAATTTTAAATAAAATTTTGGAAGTTTTCCATTTTTGGGTATTAAATAAATAGTCGTAGTTGTTTGATAACACTTTGTTGTAAATGACTTTGAGCCCTCAATGGTAGCATGATCTTTATTTTGCTAAAACCCATTTTTCCTTCAAACAATGCTCTAGATTTCTGTACAATTTTGGAGCACAGAGATATCTAAAATGTTAGCTCAGAGGGATCTAATATGTCGTGCTTACCAGTCTTTTCTTTCACTGTTCTATTTCACAAGAAAATTCATTTTTTTTTGGATGTTCGAGATAACCCTGGTTGGAAGAAATTGCCAAACAGTTTGCTTTTGTAAAAGATGGTAAGTTGGGGTTTAAGATTCTTATACAAATGTCATTTTTGATTTGCATACATGTTGACTGCCTGTATTTATGACAAGAGCAGTGCAGGGATTCTTCAATTTATTATTGGAACCAACTTTTGCAAATGTGTCTATTGACACAAATAAATTGAAGGGATTTGGCACATCTCAAGAAGGTAAGGTCTTTGTTAGACCTTACTGGGCAATGACCCATCTGTTCCTTTTTTAAACTATTAGTTTCTCTTTGAACTCCTAAATTCGCATTATGTGGTTTTTTTATAATTTTATTTCCATTGCTTCTAAATTGCTTCTACATCTTGCAACTTTCTTTCTACAATAAATCCATTTTATTATCCACATAGATTTTATGTTATATTGGATTTTTTTGATTTTCCCCTTATTGAATCACATACATATTACAATTATAGATATATTCTTGTGTTACATAATGACCAATGTTATCAGTATTACAAAATGATAGCTTGTATGCATTGCAAAATAAGCATGGTCATGATATTAGAAGTAGTATAGAAGGGCTAGTTGTTACAATATTACAAAATGACCATCTTGTTTGGAAAATAAGCATGGTCATGTAGCTGGAAATTATATTTTCTAAAAGCTACACATTTTCATCAAAAGCAAGTATAGCAATGTGCAGATTCATATAAGTCTGCACATTGAAATATAGAAGGGCCAACTATTACAATATTGCAAAATGACCATCTTGTTTGGAAAATAAGCATGGTCATGTAGCTGGAAATTATATTTTTTGTAGGCTGCACATTTTCATCAAAAGCAAGTATAGCAATGTGCAGATTCATATAAGTCTGCACATTGAAATATAGAAGGGCCAACTATTACAATATTGCAAAATGACCATCTTGTTTGGAAAATAAGCATGGTCATGTAGCTGGAAATTATATTTTTTGTAGGCTGCACATTTTCATCAAAAGCAAGTATAGCAATGTGCAAATTCATATAAGTCTACACATTGAAATATTGACATTACAAAATGACTAGCTTGTGAAAATTGGAAAATAAGCATGGTCTATGAAAATGCACATAGTTGGAAACAGTAGTAACATCATTAGTTCACCATAATGATCAGCTTGTGGAAATTGGAAAATAAGCATGGTCTAAGAAAAATCACAGAGTTGGAAATAAAAGAAACATCATTAGTTCACCATAAAGCCAGGGAATGGTTCCGGTTCCTCCATAAGACTATCTGTTATAGGATTGTTTGGACTAGATGACTCAACCTGTGGGGTGATAGGAGTTGTATGGCCGAATATGTTTTCATCTAACAATCCAGAAAAATGGAGTTGTTTGGTTGGAGAGTGAGGGGGACTATGGCTATTACTAGCTTGGATGTTGTGAAGGGTAATATAGGTTGGAGTTAGAATGTTGTACATATCTCTCAGAATTTGGTGATGCTCAAGTAGGGGGGTTGTTGGAGTACTATGCTAGCTTGCTCTTCTTGAAATCAGCTCTAAATTACTACCATGATCAAACTGGAGCTCATTAATATTATGGTATGTAGGGGATTTAGTGTTGAATATGTCTCTTGCAATTTGATGATGTTCAAGCAATGGTGTCAGTGGAGTACTCCCCTCCCCAATAGTAGTTTCAAGTCCCTTATTGACCTGCTTTTTTGATATCTTTCCTAATTTGCAGTCTTGTCTTTCTTTCTTTTTCAACTCTCTCTCCTTCTGTTGTTGCTCCTTTTCTTCTTTCTTCCTCTATTTTATTATTTCTTTCTCAAGTTTCTGCTCATGTTTTCTCTTTCTTAGCTCAATTTGATTAATTTTCTTTGCTTCCAACTATTTTTTCTTCCTTTCTTTCAACTCTTGAAGTTTAACCTTCTTTTCTTCTTGTTTCTCTTGTAAGATTATGTACTCATTAGATGTAAGTATTTGAGATTTCCTACCCAATCTAAGAGTAGTATTATCAGAAGGAGTGCATCTCTTTTTAACTCTTTCAATTGGTAGTTTCAAGAATTTTCTTAATGATCCCTTACTGCATAAAAAATGTTCATCTTCTATCTCAATAGCTGTAGATGTCTTCAATGCATCTAGATTTTGTTTAGCTTGACCATCTTCATCTTCTTTATGTTCCACATTTGGAGTTTCCCAGTCTCTTGTTTCAGCATAATAATGAACCATTTCTCATCTTGATAGTGAAGGTGGAGAAGGCATGCTTAGTGAAATGTCTTCATTTTCGAAATCAATCTGCAGTCCTAAGTTCTCTACTCCTTCTTTAATCTAGCTAGGCAGATCAACTTGTGTTGGCAAACTCATTTCATCGAGTAGGTCATTTTCATATTGTGTCTAACTAACATGTGTCGGTAAAATTGTGCTTTCATTTGAATCATTTGTCTGTTGTTTTTCCATCTATGTTAAACATTGTTCAATAGCATCATCATCATAACCAGCTAACCTTAAGATGCTTGTAATTCTTGCAGCATCATTTTCATTTTCTATGTTGAATGCATTACTTGGATTCATGCCATTACAAAGAGTATCCCTATCTAATGGCCAAATTCTATTCCTTCAAAAACTAACTCTGATGTTGTCAAACACAAGGGCAAGTTTGAAAGCTTTTCTTGCAAGTTCTGCCAATTCTATTCTCCTTATCTCTATGTGTGGATGTTTGGCCATCCATTTTGATCTTTCAGATTTGAAATATCCCTTGAATGGAGAAAAGACACTTACATCTAAAGGTTGTGATTTATGACTAGTGTGAGCAGGCAACGTAAGAAGATCTATGCCTAGATATCTTGCCTCTTGAATTGTGGCTAAGGCAACATGACTGCCATGCCCATCAAATATGAGAAGGTGCCTATTTTTAGGTGAAGCACCACCTGGAATAGATTTGGTAAAATGATGCAACTAGTTTAAGAATAGTTCCTTTTTCATCCAAGCATGTGGTTGTGCTGCCATGCAAGCTCTTGATTCACAATTAGCAATGTAATTTCTAAGATTTCATTTTTCCTTGAAGAGATAAAAGTCTAGTATGCTATGACCTGCTACATTTATAAAACACAATATTGTGATCCATTCTCTGCTTTTAGATAAGATCTGGGGCACACTTCTACTACCCAACTTTGCAATCACTCACATGCCACAATTTTTGCCTGCTTGCACCCTTGTTTCATCACAGTTCCATATGTTTATTAGTTCATAATGATAAGCATTATACAATGTCATCAAATTATCATAAAAATCTGCTACAATGCTTGGTCGTAGCATCACTGCTCTATCCCTATATAAACCCTCTACAGTCCTTATTGTCAAATCTAGATGGCATTTGTGGAATCCCACCCACCATGACTTGCTTGGTAAACCATTCTTTAATGGATTTTCCCTGGTTTGGCATATGCGAGCCACATGTGACTTAAGTTGAATAACCTCCAATCCACAACCAAGCTGAGCTAAATCTTTACACCACTGAACAACCTCTAGCTCTTCTTCCAATGACATAATTGTTGGTGGTCCTTTTATTTTTGTTGTTGTTAGTCCTGCTAGCCAATAAGACAAGCTACTAGTAGGGATTCCCCACTTTTTGGCTGCTCCTCTTATGGAAAAGGAATTATCTTCAACGTCTTGAATGGCACCTTCCATCTCCTCTTCTGTCCACTAATTGCCTTGGAGCCTTTTGTTTCTTTTATGTTGTTGACAAGATTTTTTAGCATCTTCATTGTTTGCATTACTAGCAACAACATTGCAGTCTGTGTTATGAGGAGTTGGTTTGGTTGCATGGTCACCATCATCAGAGTCAACGACATGCAATTTAACACCATGAGGATAACAACTTCTTGATTTTTTGATTGTTCTTTTGCTTCTTCTCTTTCTTACTATCATAATGCCTAAACAAAGAAACACAAAATATTAACATGTATAACATGAGGATATAGATGATGGAGATATAAGGATTGTATGTATATGTATACATATGTATGTGTATATATATACACATCTATATATGTATACATATATATGTATATATATATATATACCTATGTACATCTATATATGTATACAAATATATGTATATATACCTATGTATATGTATACATATATATCCTAAAATAGAATGAGTCCAAAATTTCTACCTGCTGATTTATTTCCTTGTTTATCCTCAGCTGAAAGTTTAACAAAAAATTGGAATTGTATGTATACATATATATGTATACGTATATATGTTGAAATAGAAGAATGAGTCATCTATCTACTTCAGAAAATATGTTTAGAAAGCCAAGACTAATCTTAGCTTACAGAATTAGACCAAAATTTATGCTTGTTGGAATGGAATGAGTCATCTCTCTACTTTAGAAAATACATATAAAAAACCAAAACTTATCTTAGCTTAAAGAACTAGTCCAAAAATTATGCCTACTGGAATGGAATGAGTCAACTATCTACTTCGAAAATATGTATAGAAAATAAGTGTAGTTTTAATATGTATGCTGAAACAAAAGAATCACTCCAAAATGACTATATATATATATATATATGCTGAAATATAAAATTAGATTAATAGCAATCTTTTCTTAAAGGAAGTCACACAGAGGAATTAGTCCAAAAATGATGTCTGCTAGATTGGAATCAGTCATTTATCTATTTGAGAAAATGTTTTCTACTAGACTGGAATTAGCCATTTATCTATTTGAAAACTAGTCTTAGCTTACTATTAGACAATGTTATTTAGTAATGAGATCATTGGGAAAAATTAAATTGTAAGGATTACAAAAAAATTTAGAGATGCCCAATGAATATATATATATATATATATGCTGAAATATAAAAATAGAATACTAGTAATCTTTTCCTTAAAGGAAGTCACACAGAGGAATCAGTCCAAAAATGATGTCTACTAGGCTAGAATCAGTCATTTATCTATTTGATAAACTAATCTTAGCTTACTATTAGACAATGTTATTTAGTAATGAGATCATTGAGAAAAATTAAATTGTAACGACTATAAAAAATTCAGAGATGTAGGGCATCTGTTATATTATACAGAACTACTACCTTTGAGCCTAATACAAAATTGTAAAATTAAACTAGCATTGATTGTTTAGTAATTTATAAATCAAAGATAAAATAGCTTCCAAACTTAAATAGCTCTTTCACTAATATGCAGTGTAATATGATTATATTAGTGCAATATATATATGGAAAAATACCTGGATTTGGATGGGTAACTAGGCCCTTTGATATACTGAGTACCTAATATTCTATGGAGTCTCTCAACTGGGCCCTCTGATATTTAAGCAGATGATCTTCTATCCAACCCCTCTATTTTGTACTCATAGAGAATACAAAATTTTACTGCATAAGCTAGGGTAAAGGACCCAGAATTTGAATAGGTATCAATTATTGTGAGGGTCATTAAGATTTTTTGAGCTAAATGTAGAATCAATACAACCTATTGACTAAACAATAAGATATTGGTTTTTATGTATTTTTTATCAGTAAATACATACTAGAAAATCATTAAAATTTAATATTACATATATCATTGATTTACTAAAATCAATTCAAGTTGTAGACAAGGAACCATCATTATATGCTTGATACAAACTGATATAAAATACAAAGTTTATTAATGTAAATTAGTCCTTACACAATATAAAGAAACATGTATAACATATTATATTTAAAATTGTACTCTTTTACAAAATACTTGTCTAAACTCATGGACAAGATATCAACTTTTTACTTGCTTCATAAACAAGTAATACTGTAAAATTGTTCATCTTTCAATGCCATTACATATATAAATAACTTAATCTTTCTTCTGACACTCATCCCATCTCTGACAGTTTTTCAACTCAAGTGCTAAAATCAAAGTCTTTGGTAAGAAAAGTTGAGTCTTTAACAAGCAAACTTAGAGTACTTGCATAATAAACATGGATATATCTGAGCTCCGCAATCCATCAAAATCAAACAATTAATGCCAACACAATTCAAAATCTGCTCTTAGAAAGACAGTAATCAATTGTCAACCAATCCAATTACTAACTTTGGTAGCCACGGATCACCACAGATCACCCAAATTGCATTGTCAACCAATCAAATTACAAATTTTGACAGCCACGGATCACCAAAGATCAACCAAATTACAAAATCTTTTAGAAATGCCCAGATATCGAAAGGAAAGCCATAAATGAATCAAAATTGTCAAATTCAAATTCAAATTGATGGAGGGAAAAATTATCTATTAATATGGTATTCAATGAAAGAATTATTTTACTAATGCATTTACATTCTCTCTGAGCTCATACCATGTCAATTTAAATTCTCTTTGCATAGAATGAATTAAATTTTATTTGGGCATAGACTTCTTTGTGAGCACAAAATATCAACGAGACCTCAAGATATCAGAGGGCTTAGTTTATGCATTAAAATTTTGTATTCTCTATGAGTACAAAACAGAGGGGTTGGTTAGAAGATCATCTACTTAAAATATTAGAGGGCCCAGTTGAGAGACTCCATAGAATATCAACTACTCAAGATATCAAAGGACCTAGTTAATCATCCAAATCCAAGTATTTTTCCATATATATATATTGTACTAATATAATCATATTACACTGCATATTAGTGAAAGAGCTATTTAAGTTTGGAAGCTATTTTATCTTTGATTTATAAATTACTAAACAATCAATGCTAGTTTAATTTTACAATTTTTTATTATGCTCAAAGGTAGTAGTTCTCTATAATATAACAGATGCCCTACATCTTTGAATTTTTTATAATCAGGTTACAATTTTATTTTTCTCAATGATCTCATTACTAAATAACATTGTTTAATAGTAGGCTAAGATTAGTTTCTCAAATAGATAAATGACTGATTCTAGCCTAGTAGACATCATTTTTGGATTGATTCCTCTGTGTGACCTCCTTTAAGGAAAAGATTACTATTATTCTATTTTTATTTTTCAGCATGCACACACACACACACACACACACACACACACACACACACACACACACACACACACACACACACACACACACACACATATATATATATATATATATATATATATATATATATATATTGTCATTGGGCATCTCTGAATTTTTTTGTAATCCTTACAATTTAATTTTTCTCAGTGATCTCATTACTAA
This sequence comes from Cupressus sempervirens, assembly GCA_028749045.1. Lineage (NCBI taxonomy): Eukaryota > Viridiplantae > Streptophyta > Pinopsida > Cupressales > Cupressaceae > Cupressus > Cupressus sempervirens. Next base: position 184,114,026 of record CM053792.1, read on the forward strand.
ATAACATTGTCTAATAGTAAGCTAAGACTAGTTTTCAAATAGATAAATGACTGATTCTAGTCTAGTAGACAACATTTTCTCAAATAGATAAATGACTGATTCCACTCTAGTAGACATCATTTTTGGATTGATTCCTCTACGTGACTTCCTTTCAGAAAAGATTGCTATTAATCTAATTTTCTATTTCAGCATATATATATATATATATATATATATATATATATATATATATATATATATAGTCATTTTGGAGTGATTCTTTTGTTTCAGCATACATATTAAAACTACACTTATTTTCTATACATATTTTCAAAGTAGATAGTTGACTCATTCCATTCTAGTAGGCATAATTTTTGGACTAGTTCTTTAAGCTAAGATTAGTTTTGGTTTTCTATATGTATTTTCTAAAGTAGATAGATGACTCATTCCATTCCAGCAGGCATAAATTTTGGTCTAATTCTGTAAGCTAAGATTAGTCTTGGCTTTCTAAACATATTTTCTGAAGTAGATAGATGACTCATTCTTCTATTTCAACATATATACATATACATATATACATAAACATAAGCATGTATACATATACATATACATGTATACATACAATTCCAGTTTTTTGTTAAACTTTCTGTCAAGGATAAACAAGGAAATAAATCAGCAAGCATAAATTTTGGACTCATTCTATTTTAGGATATATATGTATACATATACATAGGTATATATATACATATATCTGTATACATAGACAGATGTATATATATACACATACATATGTATATTTATACATACAATCCTTATATCTCCATCTTCTATATCTTCTATATCCTCATGTTATACATGTTATATCTTCTATGCCCAGAAAGGTCTAACAAAGACCTTACCTTCTTGAGATGTGCAAAATCCCTTCAATTTATTTGTGTCAACAGACACATTTGCAAAAGCTGGTTCCAATAATAAATTGAAGAATTCCTACGCTCCTCCTGTCATAAATATAGGCAGTCAACATGCATGCAAATAAAAAATGACATTTGTATAAGAATCTTAACCCCCAACTTACCATCTTTTACAAAAGCAAACTGTTTGGCAATTTCTTCCAACCAGGGTTATCTCGAACATCCACAAAAAAATGAATTTTCTTGTGAAATAGATCAATGAAAGAAAAGACTGGTAAGCACAATATATTAGATCCCTCTGAGCTAACATTTTAGGTATCTCTATGCTCCAAATTTGTACAGAAATCTAGAGCATTGTTTGAAGGAAAAATGGGTTTTAGCAAAATAAAGATCATGCTACCATTGAGGGCTCAAAGTCATTTACAACAAAGTGTTATCAAACAACTACAACTATTTATTTAATACCCAAAAATGGAAAACTTCTAGGATTTTATTTAAAATTTATAATCATAAAACTCTCTTCATTTCCTAATAGTAAGACCCACATTGAAAAACCATGATCATATGGGATCAACAAATAAATGGTTTGAAGCTTATATAAAAAATGGGTTCTGCACAAAATCATCTCTAACTATAGATCCCTGCCCTTTTTCTAAACCTATCAATCTTTTGAAGTCGGTCATGGATTGTGGAACAACAATGAGCATCCCCTCCCCTTGAGATGGTGGCTGCAAAAAAGAATCAACATTATGATACCAAATAGAAGGATTACATAATAAATCAGAATAGGGACTTACATAAGATGCTGTAACATAGCTACCAGGCATGCCCTTTTTTTGAGACTTGGTCCTTATATCCATGAAGGCTTGCGTCTGTCTCATAAATTTCAACTATATCCACCAAAAAATGAATGGAAGGTTCTCCACTAGACGAGTGGCAATGACAATGAGTTTTCATCAGAGGAGCAGCCACATCAATGGGTTTCCTTCAGATGAATGGTAGCGACATTGCTGAGCAACAATGAGTGGCAAGCAGAAAATGCTTGCTTAGCATTGGGAAAAAGGATATAGGGTTAGGGTAAAAAAAATTTAATGATATTTTTTTTGGTGATTTATTTTAGGCTTTTAATAATTGACCATATAATATTATTTGTGAGATTATTAGTTAGTTGGCAAGTGAATGGAGAACATTGTTATTTGAACATAAATGATATAGTGTGCACCCAAAAATATGATATGTTTATATACGAGTGGCATGTATTAAAATGTAACATGATGAAATGTACAAGTATTGGGTCTTGGTAAATTAACGATGAGGGCTTTTAATTGACTATGATAGGTAGGGAGTTCAAAAAATGAGAATTTGTACACCTTTTACTACAATCTATAAAATTGATTTTATTTTTTATGGTGAGAAGTCCAAACCTTAGTTATAAGTACTTAACTAGGTAAAGAAGATGCCATTAAAAATTTAGCCAATTTTATTGTTGTTATGATAGATTTTGAGAAGTCCAAAGTTAGGGTGCACGAGTATCGGGTCCTCTCCCCTAAGCCCTTTGATATCTTCAGGTCTCATTGATATTTTATGCTCACAAAGAAGTCTATGCCCAAATAAAATTTAATTCATTTTGTGCAAAGAGATATTAAATTGACATGGTATGAGCTCAGAGAGAATGTAAATGCATTAGTAAAATAATTCTTTCATTGAATACCAAATTAATAGATAATTTTTCCCTCCATCAATTTGAATTTGAATTTGACAATTTTGTTTCATTTATGGCTTTCCTTTCGATATCTGGGCATTTCTAAAAGATTTTGTAATTTGGTTGATCTTTGGTGATCCGTGGCTATCAAAATTTGTAATTTGATTGGTTGACAATGCAATTTGGGTGATCTATGGTGATCTATGGCTATCAAAGTTAGTAATTGAATTGGTTGACAATTGATTGCTATCTTTCTAAGAGAAGATTTTGAATTGTGTTGTCATTAATTGCTTGATTTTGATGGATTGGGGAGCTTAGATATATCCATGTTTATTATGCAGGTACTCTAAGTTTTCTTGTTAAAGACTCAACTTTGCTTGCCAAAGACTCCGATTTTAGCACTTGAGTTGAAAAACTATCAGAGATGTGATGAGTGTTAGAAGAAAGATTAAGTTATTTATATATGTAATGGCATTGAAAGTTGAACAACTATATAGTATTACTTGCTTATGAAGCAAGTAAAAGGTTTCTCTCTTGTCCATGAGTTTAGACAAGTATTTTGTAAAAGAGTATATTTTTAAATATAATATGTTATACATGTTTCTTTATATTGTGTAAGGACTGATTTACATTATTAAACTTTGTATTTTATATCAGTTTGTATGAAGCATATAATGATGGTTCCTTGTCTACAACTTGAATTGATTTTAGTAAATCAATGATATATGTAATATTAAATTTTAATGATTTTCTAGTATGTAATTATTGATAAAAAAACATAAAAACCAGTATCTTACTGTTCAATCAATAGGTTATATTGATTCTACATTTAACTCAAAAAATCTTAATGACCCTCACAACAATTGATACTTGTTCAAGTTTCAGGTCCTCTCCCCCACCACATATTCTCTACACTCATTGCATTGATATGCATGCGAATATCATACATAGCTGAGGCAATGCCCTGGATGGCTCGAATGATGTATGACCTGCAACATCTTTCACAACCCTCACTAAAATGTCATGTAATAGACAAGAGAAGACAATAGATGTACGATAGAAAAAGCTTCAACAAGTACCTTTTCTTCAGCTATGTTAACCGTGACATAGGATCTATGCAGATCAAGGTCGCAAGTGTCGCACCTTAACCCCCTACCGTGCCCATCCTCTCTGCAACCATTGCATGTAAAACCATTTTTATATTGAGAATCCTTGAGGAAGTGCCCTAGGTAGCTCAGATGTTGTATAAGTTATTGCATCTTCACTACAGATCACTAAAATGCTATCTGGATGAAAAAATAAAAGCACTAGTTGTGTAACAAAAGCTTAGAGTGGGCACTATGTATAAGGGGCGAGCATTCACATTACGAGGTGAAGGGTCTCCAAGCCGACACTGGCTATGGTGCAACTTATTTACACCGGGTTGCTTCTGCCTCCATATCATGCCTGACAGTACTCTAAGCTTGCCCCTTGGTAAAGTACTATGTGCTTACTATAATTACTATAAGTAATACTTTTGTACCTTTGGAGAAAAAACATATTCTACTTCAAAATTGCAAAATTTAAAGTTAAATGACAACTCTATTTCTTCAAACTTTAACAGTTTATTAAACTAGATTATAGGTTAGTTTCTATGAATAATTTACTTTATAAAATTATTATACTCATGGGAATGGTTGAAAAAAATATTTCAATTAAAAAATAATGAAATACGCATCACAAAAATATATATAATTTTAATATAAACTATTTTATGTAGGATTGTTTTCTTATTAGTACTCAAACTTATTATATTTTTAAATAATATTAATATATATGTTATATATGTCTAACTAAAATAAATAGTAAGATTTATATAAAAATAATAGTTTAAAAGTAACATTATTAATATTAAGTTTGATTAATAAATCCATATAAAACTAATCATACACCATAATCAATTAATTGTTTATCTTTTAGCTACTATTTTAGTTAAATTTTCTTATTTAAGAAAATTATTAATATATTGATTAAAAATTTGTCAATTAATTTCTTAGTTTTAATTTTAATGTCAATACATTACAAGTATTATTTTAAAATGTATTTTATTTATTTATTTTATAATTATACTTATAATTTGTTAATTATAAATTATCTATTTTACTTTTCACAATTAAATTATTTATCATTTTATACTAATATTTGAATTATATTATATTAAATTTATTTAATAATATATATAAATAATAATTTATATTTTATAATATTAATACAAATACAATTTATTATTATGCAAGTACATGCCACTGTGATACTTGTTAATTGTTGATATTGTATTTTAAAGATTGCTGTATTTTTATCCTTATTTTACACCATATTTTTCCCATCTCACTTATATTTTGTTAAATTTTATCTTGTTAATGACAAGTTAAAATGTTGCATGTTATTATTGAATTTGATATTTTCAACATTTTTTGGATTGGAAGACAAAAATAAATTTTAAAAAAGTAGTCTGTAATTCAATTATAAGAACTTAAAAAATTGAACTAATTAAACAAATTAATTTTAAATATTAAAACTTGAAATTATAATAAAAACAAAAATTAGATTAATATATTTAATAAGTAAAATTTTAAATTCAGACATACATAAATTTTTTTTTTAAAATAATATTATAAATGACTCTTAAAACTAAAAACAAAAACTTACAATATATATTTTAACAAGCTATTATAGAATTTTAATTTCTTAAATGAAATCATATTTTTTTTAATAATATAATATTTCTTAATATTATAAGACAATTTTGATTGGAAAATAAAAACTTATTCTATCATCACCTTAGGTGAGTAGTGAAAGCGAAAAATGTTATCGGAATGAATTTTGAGATGAGATGTATTTGTTTATGAAAGTAAGACATTATAGAATTTTAATTTCTTAAATGAAATCATATTTTTTTTAAATATTATAATGTTTCTTGATGTTATAAGACAATTTTGACTGAAAAATAAAAACTTAATCACTTTAGATGAATAGAGAAAGTGAAGAATGTAATCTCTTAATTTTTCAATGAATTTTGGGATGCATTTATTTCTAAAAGTGGGAAAGTAAAATTTGTTTAGCAAGCCAAACGTACTGTCAGGGCCCGATGTTAAAACTTACAATAAGCACAGAGTACTGTCAGGCCTAATACGAAGGCAAAAGCGACCTAGGTAGTCAATGCCGTGAAAGTCGAGGAATAGTTAGGCAATGGGCACTGGCTACGGTGCAACATATTTGCACCTAGCCGCTGCCCTGGCCTGCCCGTCCCGGTTACCTCACTGTACTGTCCTGCTATCCTTCGCTGACAGAAATAAATTTATACAGCCGTGCAGGAAAATTGATTTTTGGAACGAATTAAAACTGTCAATACTTTTAAATTTAAAAAACCAAACCTTTTAACAGATGATATATTAAAACTGTCAATACTTTTAAATTTAAAAAACCAAACCTTTTAACAGATGATATTTTACATGGGATACTTGCATGGTTTTAAACTAAACTTTGTTTTTTTAATATATTATATGGTTTAGTAGGATGCATAGTGCATAGTGGAACTTAAATTGTAAGTAAGTTAATAATTTTTATCTGAATACATGGAATGATAAATTTAAATAATTTTTTTATATGTTTTTAAAAATATTTTAACTTAAAATTATAGATTTAATTTTTATTTGAATATTTTAAATTATAGGTAATAATACATTTCATTTACTTTTAATTTAAATATGTAATAAGTCAGTTTTAAGTATCATCAATTGAACACATTTCTTAAACTTTTCATCAAACTGATGATATTTTTATATATATTTAGAATGACAAGTAAAAAAAAATTGTTCTAATTTTAAAATTATGATTATCTCTTTAAAAACAATTAATTTTCTATTGATATAGAATCATAATTATTTAGTTAATTGAAATGGATAATTTATAATTAATATTTGAATAAGGATAATTCTAAATTTTCTATACTAGTATTTACATTACAAGCCATTGCATTTTTTTAGTGAGAGAGAAAAAATTAAGAAATGTGTTCATAGTTATAAAAACTGACTTATTACATATATAAATTTAACTTTTTCTAAAAAAATATTATTATTTTACTATTATATAATGATAAAAATAAGTAAGATCTTAAACTTATTATTAAATAAATTATTTAAAACTAAATAAAATGTATTCTTATCTATAATTTTAAATATTCAAATAAAAATTAAATCTATAATTTTTAGTTAAAATATTTTTAAAAACTATTTAAATTTATCATTCCATATATTCAAATAAAAATTATTAATTTATAATTTAACTTCCACTATGCACCCTACTAAACCATATAATATATTAAAAATATTTAGTTTAAAACTAAATATCATCTATACTTTTAAAAGGTTTGATTTTTTAATTTAAAAGTATTGTGAGTTTTAATTCAATCCAAAAATTATTTTTTTTGGAGGGCAACATAAATATTTTTTGTCAACGAAGGACATAAGGATAGTACACTGAGGTCGTCGAACGGGCAGGCAAGGGTAGCGGGTTAGGTGCAAATATGTTGCAGTGTAGCGGTGCCTAAATTATATTAGTAGTAATATTTTTATTTTTAGTATAACTTTACTTAGTAATAATTTTTAAAATAATATGATTATAATTTTATTAATTCTAAACTCTTATTATATAATTAGAAAAAATAATCTTTTTAATTATATTAATAAATAAATATTATTTATTCTTTTCATAAATAAAAAGTTTTTAAATAAATTCAAAATTTTAAAATATTAGAGAAAATGAGAAATAACATTTAATTTTATTTAATGATTTCATTTATATCTATAAATCTAATTAACCAATTTTTCAGTTTATTTATTAAATTCATAATATAATATAATGCATTTTAAAATATTTAAGTTTTCTATAAGAGATTTTAAGATAAAAAATAATAATTTAAAATAAATAAGGATAAAAAATAAATAAATATAATTTAGCCTCTTTTATATAATATAATGAAAACTCATTATCATTCCATTTTATTTTCTTATGTTGTGTATTTGAGTGTTGTAGCACCTTTTATCTTGTTGATTTATTCATGTTATATATTCTACATAACATACAATAAATTTCTATAATCAATGAGTTTGTATAATTTATTTCTCTATTTCATGGAGAGACTTGATAGAATGATCCAACCATAATATTTAGAAATTTGCATTTTATCTATCAATTCCACAAATTTTTTTTAAAATAGATAATAATTTTTTAAAATAAAAAATATTAAGATTTGAAAATATATATGTATTCTTATTCAGATTATAAATGATTTTATTTGAAAGTTTATAAAATTCAGTTTTTTCATTTAAAATTAAAATTTCATTGTCATAGATTATTAAATAATATTTTTTTCATAATTATTAACTTTATAAATCTATTAACTTTATAAATCAATTGACTTTAATTAAACAAAATTTATTTTATTACTATACTAAAAAGAATTGTAGCGATGGTACTTAAAACAACATAAATATTTGAATACAGTAAAAAAGTTTAGTTTGCCGACGGTGACTGGCATATTTACGGACATGGCAAATGTGTCAGAAATAAACATAGAATGTATTAATACTTTGTTACAAGACGGTACACTGAGGTCACTGGTACGGGTAGGCCAGGGCAGCGGTATACTTGTCATTCTAAATATATATAAAAATATCATCCTGAAAAGTTTGATTAAAGAAACAAGGGCTCTCTACCTTAAATTGGGAAAGAGAAGTAGAATTATCAAAAGAGGATATTGTAAAAACTTACATTCTTGTGTGATTTCTTTAGAAATAATATGATCTTTAGAAGCTATTAAAAGAAAAATATATATTATTTTGAAAAAACTTAAATAAATGAAGTTTAACAATAGAATACTTACAAATATTTTAATTTAAACAATAAAATAAAAACTTTGACTTCAAATAGTTTATCTAAAATAAATAAACATACTTACAAAAATTACCATTTCGAATGTATTATTTTAACTTACCCGTCTATTTATGAAAATTAAAGCATACAAGCTAACATAATCTTCAACACCATTTTGATTAAAAGTGATATACTAGGTCGCGTTCATTAAGTGTTGTAGGTTTCCCTATTTAATATTTTTTTTGACATTGTTTGGCACACCATAAGATTAGATTTTAAATCTTGTAATCTATAATATTATGTTAAAATATTTTTAAAAACATATAAAAAAATTATTTAAATTTATCATTCCATGTATTCAGATAAAAATTATTAACTTACAATTTAAGTTCCACTATGCACTATGCATCCTACTAAACCATATAATATATTAAAAAAACAAAGTTTAGTTTAAAACCATGCAAGTATCCCATGTAAAATATCATCTGTTAAAAGGTTTGGTTTTTTAAATTTAAAAGTATTGACAGTTTTAATTCGTTCCAAAAATCAATTTTCCTGCACGGCTGTATAAATTTATTTCTGTCAGCGAAGGATAGAAGGACAGTACAGTGAGGTAACCGGGACGGGCAGGCCAGGGCAGCGGCTAGGTGCAAATATGTTGCACCGTAGCCGGTGCCTAGGCAATGGGTGTATTGGGTCTCTGTTTAGTTAGGGTTGAAAAGTCTGGTGCCATGGAAGTAAAGAGAAATTCATTTGGAATGGATCTCTATTGCTTACCTAGCTTTGATAGGTCAAGTCAAGAATTCAGGGAGTAGATCCACGGGTCAACAAATGCCCAAAATCTCTGAAACTTACAGCAGTGCAACAATATCCACATACTTAGCGGACGCCTTGTGTAGGGTACGAAGATTGCTACTCCTTACATACTTTAGACAAGTCAAGTCATTTATCATGGACGTACGTAGATAAAAAAAAGCATCAGACAAAGATTAGTGTAACGTTTTTCCCTCACAAGTCTTCTCATATTTCTGCACACGGTGAAAGTTGAATGGGTTGTTATGATCTTTTGATCCAATTATTAGTCACTACCATTAAGGCTAGAAAAAATTTAACCTAAGCTTCTTCTTCAAATTTCTATTAAAGTAAATTTAAGATTTTCTATTTCTTTTTTTTTTCATTGGTTAATGTTAATTTTGGTGGTAGTCTTCTCTATTTCTGTTGAAAAATTAAGAAAAAAATCAAAGAAGGTAACATGTGGTTTGTAAGGTTGGGACACCTAGCAATCACATGCCCGCGTGCCTTAACTATTATGCGCCATTTTGCATTCATTTTGGTTATCTCTATCATAGTTTTGTATCTTATAGTTTTTATTTAGTTCAATAGATCGGTAGTAGGAGAAGAGTAGAAATGGTAATGGGAGTTGGTAAAAGAGTTTTGCAAAAGCCATGGACTAATGTAAGTCAAGATTTTTTTCTTCTCTATTGTTTGAGATAATAGATATCTTTTATAAGGCTTTGTGTGTTCTTGTTGTATAAGCTCCCTTGTTTATTCATACATTTTATGATCTTTCCATTACCACTATGGTTGATGCCCTCTCACTTGTCTCTTGCTACAATGGTAGAAGTGGCACCATTGAGTGCATGATATGTTTGAGGGAACTTTGTGAAGGGGGAGAAGGTAAGGGTTTTAACCAAGTGTTCACATTGCTTCCATGTGGAGTGCATAGATAGGTGCTTCTTTTCCCATACTCCATACGCCAGAGAGTCTTGAGAATAAATTAGTGACTTGTAATGGAGGTTAGAACAGTAATGGCAGTGAATCTACAACTTGGGTAGGTCGTAATGTTGGGTTATATTTTGCAACATCAAATTCAAAGTCTTGTAGTGGTAATGGTTTGAATGTTGTGGCAGGGGATAGGACTGGATATTAGAAGATTTTTTCTTTGTGCGAATTGATCTATAAATTATTATGGGTGTAAATATTTTATGTTTGGATATAGTTTTCATACATAATTTGGATGATATTTCTAGGATCTAGTAAATTGTACTCAATTTGATTACATAGTCTACTAATCCAATATGGATACATAGGATGAATTATCAAAGGTATGTAGGTTTTAGATTGCAAAAATTTTGTTTTTGCTTGAAGATTTCTGCAATAAATGAAATTTAATCCAATTCAAATACATATGTTGATAATCCAATATGGAATCATAGGTTTAATTACTAGAGGGGCGTAATTTTTAGAGGGGTTGAAATGTAGTTATAGATTTATGTGTAAAATCTATGTTGTATCAATATTTGGGTCACACTTTTTAAATTTGGATTATCAAGGATGACTTCTAGTGAGATTTCTCCAACCAAAAACTTTATCAAATATGAATCATCCTTTAAATTTATGCAGAAGCTATGCAGTTCGAATCAAATATTTGAATTCTCTTAATTTTAGATTAGTGAAGTTATGAATGTATTTAATTTTTAGTTTTAACTAATTTAAAAGTTTAAATTATCGAATGATTTTAGGTTTTTTTTTATTTTGAAGGTGTAAAATGTATTCTTGTTTAACATTTGGATTCTCTATTAAACTATATTGAATCAATATAAGCTAAATTACTATTTCAAATTCTAATTGTATAAATTTTATTTTATATTACTATTTAGTTCTAGATTCAGTGACATCTAATATCAATTTATAGATGCTTACACATTACAAGATGAAAAAATAGGTAGTAAACAATGTAAAATATGTTTGGTAAATTGGATGGTAACTTGGATTGTTGTCAATGGGCATGAAGCCTTCTACTGAACATCCTAAGTTAATCTTTTGGCAAAGCTTCACATTACAAGTACGTGGTTTCAGTTCTAGCTTACAAAGTGAACATTCAATAAATCTGAAATTTAAGTTTGTGGCCATTGCTATATCTTGTAGTATTGAATTTGATAATTTAAAACTTTGTTTTGAGCTTTATGATTATAAATTAAGATAAAGATTTCCCTACCAAACTAATAAAACATATAACATATATAAAAAAATTTAATGTTTGTGGTCATTTCTCTCTTTACAGTATTGCATTTGAAAATTTAAAACTTTTTCTTTAAGCTTTATGGTTAAAAATTAATATAACAAATTCCCTACCAAACTACTAGACTAAATTAAGGTTAGATATGATATAAAATATGTTAATGATTCAATACTTATACCTCTAATTCAATTTTTCCAATTTCCTTCATAGTCTTGTGTTTGTTGTCTTACAAATAATATAATTTATTCAAGCTAGGTTTTGGCTCTTCATAATTAGTCTTGTTAATTCCACCCCTTCAAAAGGTAGGGACTCGAGCTTAGCCAGAGCCCTTGTTCTAACAATACAACCTATTGATTGAGCAAAAAAAGTTGACTTTTATGCATTTATTTATCAATATTTAAGAAACATTAAATCATTACAAATTTATAAAGCATATACCATTGATTTACTATATTTGATACAAGTTCTCCACAAGGTACATTCTTTATATACTTCACATCAAACAATATAAAAAGGTAGTTTTTCAAAAATAAAATTACTCTACATAGTATAAAGGGACAAGTTCAAAATATTGTATTTAAATGTGTTCACTTTTACAAAAAAAAATGCTCAAACATATGGACAAGACAAAACTCATAAATTGCTTTATAAGTATTAACTTGTAATGCCCCACCAAGGGATCCAAAAGAAATAACCTAAAGTTTTACTTAGTTTGCCAAAAAATTGTTTTTAAACAAGAAAGATAAAACACACATATCACACACATATTAGTGGAAGCAATAACATACAATCAACTAAAAACATACATAACAGGTTACATTGCTTAAGGATCCCATGATGTTGAATCACATTTAAATTTAATTAATACTAAGTCTAACAAATACCACATCCACATGAAAGAATAATTAAAAATTCCAATGTCCATTTAAATAATATACATTTGTTGTGAATACCTCTTGGCCAATGAAAACTAGAATGCTCAATCATCAACTATACATGTCATAAGGTATGAAAGGCTAGAAGAATATACATACGTAAAAATAGAAATACATCATCCTCTTCAGATCCATGATACAAGTACAATAAAATAAATGAAACCATCCACCATACATGATATATCCATCCATTGTAAAATATAAACATCCATCATAATGATACATAGATAGGATGAAAGGAAATGTAGACAAGGAAACTCTAGTCATTGTAGCAACAGACGGATCTCAACAGTAAGAGTAAAAAGCACTACCAACCCATCACGTGGAACCTAAGTGGCCCACTCCCATCGTGCTAAGGAGATAGTCTCAAGTCCCAAACATGATATCAAATCAAATACCAAAAGCACTCTCTAAGTCCAAGAAATCCTAAAGTATTCTAACTCAAAGGTTCTAATAAAGAATGACATCTAATTCCTAAAGGCACACAAAGACACCTAGGAAACCTACTATGTAAGCAAGCAAGTGTCATCGCACAAATCACGCTAGAGTTACCCTAGGAATCTTTCAGAATCCAACCCCCTAGTGATCCCTATGTGGTCACTAGTATCCTCTCATACTAAGAAGACATACTACAGATGCAAGGTCACAACCAAGCATTCTCTCTACTCCCATCCTAGTCATTACTAGCACTCAAGACATGGGTGAGAACATACAAAGACTCTTATTAGGTTCATTTTAATCCTCATTTAGTGTAATATTTTCACTTATTAAACAACTTATAATGGGTTAACCTGGGAACCCCTTAGGGCCCTGGCACCCATTGCAAGCCACTTCCCGACATTACAAGTAGATAATCTTTTGGCGCTCAAAATTGTAGCCCAAATTTTGAGCACTTTTGAGAAAATTAAGCCTTATGAGTGCTTTTAAATGCCTATGTACCCAGCTGTGCCTTTGAGCCCCGTGAGGTGTTTAATGTTTCTAACACCTTCCATTTAGTGCATCTACATGTTCCACGAAGTTAAACTAACATTCTGCACCATTCCGTGAAGTCCCATTTTGAGCAAATTCCAAATTTGCATTTTAACCTAAGAGTTAGATAGGGGCAGGAGGTTGTGTTTGCTATGGAATATCTCGCACCTAGAGTTGCATCATGACTCACCACTTTTGGAGTACCTAGTCTCCATATCTAAGAACCTATGTTTTAGATTTTGAGTCATTTCGAGTCTGTTTGACTAGGTTTTGAATCCCTCAAAATTGGTCATTTAATGTTTTCATGCTTTTGTAATTAGTTCAAAATTCTGGGAAGCCCTGTTTGACATGTTATAAATTTTAACCAGTTGACTAAAATGCTGAAATTTCTTTTGTGTTGCATTTTAAATGTCAGAAACTTGTTATGTTTCAAGTTTTAGCTCATGACGAATCCATTTGATTAGTTTTCAAACGTGATTCCAAATGCAATTTCTATCCTTTTACTGGTGTCAGCATGTGCAAATTTCTTAGTACCCCTGTTTGTGATATCATAACTTTAAATCTGTGATAGGTGAAATCAAATGGATTGTACTACTGTGTTATCCCCTAAAAATACTCCAAGTGTGTCAGTTTGCACATCTCACTAGTACATTTGACCCCAATTTTCGACCAAAAATTTTGACCATCTAATAAATTGGGGTCAATTTGGTCGAAATGTGCAAGGCAACATATACTTTTTGTTAAATGCAAGCCCATGTTGGTCAAAATTTTGACCAACACGGGCTCACACTATGTCAAAATTGAAAAAAGAAAATTTTGCCACTATAATTTCATTGTTATGCGACCCAGAAGATAGTTCGTGCACTCAACCATTTTCTACACTATGTTTTGTGGCCAGGAGTATGCGTCAAAAGGGTTTTATAGCTTTAGCACCAATAGGGTTTGACATCTTGGGTTCTTTGGTGCTTGATTGTAGTAGAGGAGAGCTCATGAATGCTTCAAAGTTGACATTGAAAGAGATTTCAGAAAGAAGGCGGCGTGAAAGGATTGCATAACACCTGGAAATGTTGAGAGTCTCCTTCCCAGCATTACAAAGGCGAGTTGAAGTTTTTATAGATTGAAATTTGATTAATCACTCTCTTTTGTTTTGAATCTATTTGACCTCTCTATTTAGCCAAAAATGTTTGTTGAATTTTTAGCTATCCTAGTTACTGCATAACTTTCTTCTGTCATATAATTGTTGTTTGAAAGCCGCTCATATTGCTTTTAAACTTGTATATGCACCTTACATTTGTATACTTTTGAGCACATTAAGGCCTACTTTCATGATAACTAGTTAAATTTTGCTTAGTATTCTTATGATTTGTTAAATCCATACCTTGGTTGTAGCATCAAGATGGCGCCACAACTCTTTATCATGTGTCTTCAAAAGTTTTGTCATTTGTACCATTGTAGAATGGATGCCTACAGTAGTATTGTCTAGTTTCTAGGAAAAATGGTCCAAAAATTTACTTAGCAACTCTACAAAACAAGAAAAAACATCTACTTCCTCATGCAATTTATTGACAGCCATAACCTGAACTTTATATGTGTTGCAACTTCTAGACCACTTTTCAAACTATCACGTTGGGTGAGGTAGGGAAGACTACAAGAGTGATGCTATTGATTAGGATTATGTTGTACTTAAATTTTAAAAAAAATTATATGTATTCTACATCTTTCGTCCTTAGTTTTAACCAATGACAGGGAAAAGTCATAAAAAATGTTGTCAATAAATGATGGGAAAAAATCATCAATAAATGAAAGAAAATAGTCTTATTGAATACAGTTCAGCCATTGCTTCATTTCTTTATTAAAAGTTGACAAATACAATTGATTATTAACTTTTCACTTAATTCAACAAAGTACATCAACAAGAAGTTTGTTGACTTGTGTGTCTTTAACTGAAATTGTACAAAACAATAACTAGAATAGACTATCTATGTTTACATCACAATATACATTAGATTTTTTTGTACAATACTAGATATTGTAAATTCAACTTAGCTCATAATACATGCAATATGCCTAAAATCCAAGGTGCAACTCAAATCTGATCCAGTATTTATTCTACAAGATTAACATCTATTGCTGGAACAATATTGAAACTACTACCATACATCAACCTACAAGTTAAGGTTGCCCATATCTTAACCTACTACACATGCCTTTAGAGCTGCTAAGTTCAACTGCTCGGGTTTGTTACATCAGCAGTACTAAAGAAAATCCAACTAACATTGAAATGAGTAAGACTCATATAGTCATCAATTTGTTGTTGTTATGGTTTAAAACCAATTACAAAAGTCAAATAGCTACTACTTAAATGAATTGACTATTTCCAAACTAATTAAGTGCCTTTTGAACAATGACCCTCATGAGTTGGCAAGGTGATTATGGGGTCTCAGTTGGGGTCTCAAAACTTCTTAATGTCAAACTTCTAAACTTAAAAACAAAATGAAAACGTCATCATTAACTACAATCAAGGAATGAGCATTAAATACTTCTGATCCACAAATAATAATAATTTGGCAGAGAGAAATTTGGCAATTCTTACCAATACCTCGACAGTGATCATAGTGAGGATGAATTGAATTATGAAATGACTCTTCAATAACAAAAAGCAAAAAAATGACTTAGAATCAATTGAAAAATAACACATGATAATATGATCAACTACATAAGAACTTCATTCAAATCAGGTCAAGTGACTTACACAAAGATTTTGCATGATTTTGTTCTACTGTTGAGAATGTTGATAGGAAAAATGACCACAGGTTGCTAGATGAATATTATGACCCAATTAAACAAGAAATATTTTTATAATGAAATGAACCAAGACTATTCTTCAGCAACTGCTGCTGTAATCCATAAATGCCTATTCATAAACAGGTAGCATTTATAAAATGTATAATCTATGTCTGAAATGGTGATTGATAAGATACAATCCATAAGTAGGAGATATTTTAACACAGTAAGTCAAATTGTGTGATTTTTGAGTCAAACTCGTCGATACATATTTAATGAAATAAATGGAACCCATCTCTCATGAGAATGAATGGAACAATTAACACTCATTGGATCTAGGTAATGCTCACAAAGGTGAAGCACCAAAACTTCGTAGGAGGTCACCCATCCCAGTACTACTCAAGCTCTAGCATGCTTAACTACATAGTTTCCTCCATGGCTAAACCCACTCCACTTGTAACTCCATTTGCAAAACTTTCACCAAGTGTTGTGCCTTATGAACCATTCATTAGAAAGCCCCTTAAGCTCATCAATTGATAACTAGGAGATATTTTTTCCACAGCAAGTCACATTGTGATAATGCTATCAGTATTTAACAGTGTGATTTTTGAGTCAAACTCATTGACCAATATTTCATGAGTAGTGGTTCACTGAACCCATCTCTCATGAGAATGATTGGAACACTTAGCACTCATTGGATCTAGGTGATGCTCACAGAGGTGGAGCACTGGGATTTCACAGGAGGTCACCCATCCTAATACTACAGCTTGAGCACACTTAACTACAAAGTTTCCTAATAGAAATATAATAATTTTAAAAAAAAATTCTTAACACTTATATTTTGTCACAGTAGCTTGCTAGTTCATCTACACTTGTGAGGAATTGGATCACACACTCCTAGATCTGCTTAGTAAAGTGCAATTGGCTACACTAAAAAAAGGAAAAGGACTTGGTTTACATGCATTCAAATCTACTGCTCCTTAAACAAAGTGGTTAAGAGGGGACACAAGGAACTAAGATAATAAGCCCATAACATACTGACTTGGATCTTCCACTTCCCACTGTGCTGCACTTGATGTTGATGATGATTATGGGTAAATTTGTGGGCATTGGAGTGCTAGTGCCAATACCAATGCTAGTGGAGCCCTATTTGTGGTTCTTCTAATTTGCCACTACCTATATCATCTAATATAGATGGTGATGATATTTTGTAAGTCCCATATTATTTTTTTAAAAATGATGACTCGCTGTTGACAATTGACATTATTATTATTTAATTTTAATATATATTATAACATTTGAGTTTCACTAATATATCATTAGTATTTTGAACTAAAATACTGCTGCAAATATACATATTTTTTATTTTATATGTTTTTGTATTGACGAACTCAACACCATATTCTTTTTGATAAGCTCCTCAAACTAGACCTATGAACCTGAACCCAAACCACTACAAAGGCCAGTAACTTAGATTTTAAGTAAACAATCTTTGAGAAATTATTTCTTTATGTTATGGCCCATCTTGAGCATTGTTTGCTCTTGTGGGTTTATGCATACATTGTAGGAGTATCTTTCCTTTGTTCGACTTGTTGTAGAAAATTATCTCTTACTCATCAATTGATGAGCTTAAGCAGCCTTCTAATGAATCGTTCATAAGGCACAATATTTGGTGAAGATTTTGCAAACGGGATTGCAAGCAAAGTGTTTAACTAGAGGAAACTCCGTAGTTAAGCGCGCTCAAGCTACAGTAGTACTGGGATAGGTGACATCCTGAGAAGTCCCAGTGCTTCACCTCTGTGAGCATCACCTAGATTCAATGAGTGCTAAGTGTTCCATATTCTCATGAGAGATGGGTTTGGTGAACCACTACTCATCAAATATGGGTCAATGAGTTTGACTCAAAACTCACATAGTTAAATCTTGATAGTGATATCACAATTTGACTTTTTGTGGAAAAATATCTCCTACTTATCAATTGATGAGCTTAAGGGGATTTATAATGAATAGTTCATAAGGCGCAACACTTGGTGAAGGTTTTGCAAATGGGGTCACAAGCAAAGTGGGTTTAACCATGGAGGAAACTCCATAGCTAAGTGCACTAGAGCTGGAGTAATACTAGGATGAGTGACCTCCTAGGAAGTCTTGGTGCTTCACCTCTATGAACATCACCTAGATCCATTGAGTGCTAAGTGTTCCATTCATTCTCATGAGAGATGGGTTCAGTGAACCACTACTCATGAAATATGGGTCAATGAGTTTGACTAAAAACATAGTTAAATCCTGATATCAATATCACAATTTGACTTGTTGTGGAAAAATATCTCCTACTTATCAATTGATGAGCTTAAGGGGATTTCTAATGAATGGTTCATAAGTCACGAAACTTGGTGAAGGTTTTGTAAATAGGGTTCCAAGCATATTGGGTTTAACCATAGAGTAAACTCAGTAGTTTGAATCATTTATTAGGAATTGGGAAAGATATATTCTTAGAGTATATATTGTTGTGTCAACAGTTAGGACATTGAAACAAGCTATTGAGGGGACCCTAGTACTCTTAGAGGGAGCTTGGTTCATCAAAAAGGAGTGCTCTCAATTGGTCATTATTGTGGAAGAAGGGAATAGCGGTAAGGGACCCTTGCTAGTAGATTTTGTTGTCTACCCTAATTCCCATATGTTTGTTTCTATTAAACATGAGTAAATCAAACTATGCAATTGTGCTCTATTATTTTATGTTGATGATGTCTCCTCCTTTCCATCCCATAATTCTGAACTAATAGGTTGAATAGAATATGAGAAGGAAAATTTGGACTCTTTTTTTCATACACTAGGATGACATAAAATAGTTTATTTATTGTCTTTTTTTGTGATGCCAAATCCCAAAAACTGATCACAAAGAGATGCTTCTAGAAAGTGGGCAACTATAATTTTAGGTCAATTCCTTGGTCAAAGGAGGCTACTAGTAAAGACAATATTTTGATTACTTCCCTAGATGGATTACAGTTAATAATCTCCCACCCTTCCTATGGAACTTTATCCTGCAATCCCTCACACCTCATGGAAAAGTTTTGAAGCTTGATAGATCTAAAATGATGATTCCTAACACTGATGCCTAGGTCCTGATAGCTCTATATGCTAATTCACCTATGCCACAAAATATCTAGTTTGACCTTGATGAGTCCACAATTTGATGCCCTATCAATTCCCTAGGAGGCCCTCATGCATGTTTTTTGTGCACGAGGGAGGATCACCAATGCTAAAATTGACCTATGATTAAAAATGATTTTGGCCCTTCCCCTTGCGTGAATCCTAAAGAGCCAATTGTTTTAAACCCTTTTGTTAAGCCTAGAATTTTTATGGACAAGATCAAGAATCATGTTCATATAGTCGTGCCCCCAAGGACTCATCTGGAATCTAATCAAAACATCAAAAAACCTCTAGACTAGTTCAAAGGTGCTTTTGATAAAATGACACCTCCTCTTAAGATTGGAGACCTCACCCCAAGATATTTGATTCCTTACCTAACATTCAAAGTATTGGTTTTGGTCTCCCTAGAAATAAGGAAAAACCTAGGCATGGAAGGATAAATGCCCAACAAATTGTGATAGAGAAAATAAAAAACAAAGAGGAGGCCATTAAAATAAAACCCTACATGAGGAGAAAGCACTCTATTTTGGACTCTAGGCAAGACACCCCTATTAACTCTAACCTTGATTCTACCTCTTCCTCACCCTCCTTAGTAGAGAAGGTGGAGATGGTGCTACCCTGTGATATAGAGAAAGTGGAGGGAGGGAAGAATTTTAGTCTAGATCAACCTAATGGGCTAAAAGTTATCTATGATACTTAACAAGATAACAAACTCTCAAGCTTTGAAGTCACTTTTATTCTAGCTCCTCCACCCTTGCCTCTCTACCTAAAATTTTAGAATATCTACCTAAGAGGGGCCCCACACTAACTCCCCCTTTTGTAATGAAGATGATTGAGGAAGAGGTAATGATTGTAGTAAATGAGGAGATAGGTGTCTATGGATAGAGGGACAATGTCTCTAATATGCAGATGGAAGGATCTGGGGTGAGGTAGAAGGTTTTTTTTTTGTTGCATAGAGTAGTCCTCATAAGAGGAGATCTAGGGGATCTAGGAAGCCTAAGGATTACATTGAAAATAAAGATCCAGTTATTAAAAAAAAGAGGGACAGTCCCCCTAGTGGGAACCCCCCAAAACAAAGATCGAACCCTGTGAGGTTTACCTACCTAACTTCTTGAAGATCAGTCAAGCTTTGTTTGATGTTAGATAAAGGGTTAATCAATGAGCTAAATGAAATGTATTTCATGGAATGTAAGTGGTATTGACTCCCATGAAAATAATTATATAGTTAAGAGACTATTGAGATCCACAAAAGAGGTTGATTTTCTTATGATTCAAGAGGTGAAGGTAGTTGGCTTCTATCTAGACCTTGCCCTAAAACAAGTTTAGGTTGGTCGGAATGTTAAAGGAAAAAATATCTTTTTTTTACATGTAGGCCCCATGTTGGTCAAAATTCTGACCAACCATTAAAAATGAGAAACATTTCTTATAACTTCTATGATTTTGGCATGTGCAAGTTCATTTGAAGATGCGCTGATTGGGAGCATTTGATTGGAATTCTCTTTCCATGTTTCATTCTTTCTGATTTAGAGCAGTAGATATGAATTGGTAGCCCATGTTTGATTCTAGGGTTTTTTCTCTTTCAATGAATTAGGGCTAAAAAAGTTTTAGCTAGAGGCAGGGGTTACTTCTCCTCATAGGACGTAGTTAATGACAGGATCAGCTGGGTCACTGAATAGTGCAGAGCAATTCTAGCATGGTGGGGTGGATAGAGGGGTGAAGAAGTATATGCAACATTCTATACAACATTCACACATTGGGATGATATCGCAACTTTTAGCAAGAGGGGTGGTTGGTGCTGTGAGAAAAACCTGTACTGCTCCATTGGCTCGACTCACCATTCTCTTTCAGGTTTGTAAATAAATGTCATTATAATTGTTTAGTTTTATTATGATAAATGCAAAGATTAATTGTTTATATGGACCCCAATTTGGAAAATGGAGGTTTCAAGGGGATTTATTTCCATTTAGCTCATATATTATTCACATTTTATTATTTTTTATTTTGTGGCACGACCAAATGATTGTTTTTATTAAGGTAAAAATGTAAGATATTAGTAATCTGATAGGTAGAAGTCTAAAGGGGAAATGTTTCTGTCTTGACTTACAATTCTTTTATACTCCTGGATTTTGTTGTCATGATCATGCTCGAGAATAAATTCTAGCTTGGCAATCCATGTGTACTCTAAATAGCATTTAAAAGGTCCAATGTTTTTTATATGTTCAACTGATTTAGAATTAATATCCTTTTTTTGCCTTGAGGACTCTATCATCTCTTTTAGTGGTTAACCTTATGATGAATATATTCATTAATAACATTTTTCTTTTGGTTGATAAGTCATATTCATATGCACACCATTATTACTTATTAGGTTTCATTCTCACTAATTCTTAATAGCGTAACCCACTAGCTGGCGCATTCAAACTGAGACATGTGTGAGACACGTGCTAATAACTCACATTGTAGGACAATGCCTAGCTGAAAACTTTGTTTACTCATTTTTGAAGAATCCATATCCAGTAGGTCCTTGTTATTTCAAATTTATTTCTTGGTCATTGATAGCCACAATGTAAGATTTGTCTATTCATTTATGTTAAACTTCAGCATATTGTATGTAGATTCTGCACTCTAGGGTTTGACATAAATTGTCTAACTTAACCTTTGATTAGACATGCAATAAAAAAAAAAGTTAAATTACAAGGAAATAGTTGATTGAAAACCAAATCAGAGTAAAGCTTGCTTTTAGAATATTCTAGTTTTTTGAATTTTGGTTCTGCATTTTTGATGCAAATGAGAGATGCATTGGATTATAAGTAGTCTATAAACATTATAAAGCATCAAAGTTCTGATATTTTTATGTGTTTTGTGAAAATTACTTTTAGTAATGTAGTTTTGGTATGCTGGAGCTTGTTTATCTGATTCTTTATAGAAGTATAAATTTATGTACAATTGTATGAATCAAAAGGAATTGCCCATCACTGTGGTAATCTACTCTTGAATTTTATATGAGGTTTTAAATAAGATTGATTGATGATGTCAGGGTATTTGCTGAAGAAAAGTGCAAAAACAAATGGTTGGAGTTGGCAGTGGTTTGTTTTGAATGAGAAATCTGGAAAGGTTTGTTGCATTTGATGTGTACAATAGAATTGTAATTTGTTCAATTGAAGTTATATATCTTAATGAATTGGGTTTGATCTTCTTGCAGCTTGGTTACACTAGAAAACCAAAAGAAAGGCATTTTAGAGGAGTCATTAATTTGGAGGTATAAGTTGCTGATGAATCTTTTATTGTTACTTTATTTTATAGTCAAAAATTTTGTTTCAAATTTCTCCATTTCTGAATGTAATACCAATCTAGAGTCCAAAATATCCTATGCATTCAATTGTTTTCTATATTGGGAATTGAAAGAGTAGAATAAGTGATATGAAATGTGTCTAAAAAGCTCCCAATCTACTTTTGAAAGTCAAAATATGTTTTAACTGCTTTGTGTGTGTTATAATTGATGTACTGATTTGCATTATTCTTTGTTTATCAAATTAGTTTTGATTTCATTCTAGTGGTGGTTGGTACAACTATACTACATTGTTCCTATATGTAATTGATTTTTGTGAAATGTACATTGAAATAGTTCATGACTATTGTTTTGAATGCAAATTTGAGAGTGATATGTAAAAGCTCTATCATATGTATAGATCTAGTTTGGATAAGAAATACATGTGGCTTTCTGATTGAATTTTACTCTCTTCACTTGCAAACAACAACTGGAGTATCTGTTGAAAGCATTTCAAGTCATCACCAAAGCCTTTGTTGATCTTCTATTCAATGTCTTCCATACATAAATTTTGTCCACCATTATTTCTTAGCGTAATTCTAGCTACAACAACCATTGACATAAATCTTTAAATACAATATCTCTATCATCTTTTATTAACTAGGAGAAATTTATTATCAGTCACCTTAGTCATACTTTATAATGTTGTGTACTCTTTTGAACATGCTTTGCCTTATCCTTTCTACTTGCAAAATTTATGAACTCAAAAATAGATGGTATTTTGTTTTTGTTTTCTTTGGAGAGCCAAGATTCTGGTGTTCAATCCATACAACATTTAGGCTATCTTTACTAATATAAATACCATTCCATTAGAACTATAATGTTCTCAATAGATTAAAGTAGGATCATTTTTTAATTGTTGTAATTTGTAATAGAACTTTGGATACATCTTTGTTGAAGATTTATGTTTACCATATGTTTCAGATATGATTAAGTTCTTTAACCATAGCTTTCAAACATGAATATTTGGAACTAAAGACAGGGTTTGGGAGTGGGAGGCCTACTCTAAAAGCGGATCTCTCCTCTTTAAGAGTGGTCTTAGTCAATAATTCCATATGAATATGGTTTATTTGATTGAATTCATTTATCATTAGTATCGACATGATACCTTCATATCATTTGACTTCTTAATATGATTCCTTATCTTCTAATTCCTCATATTGGTGCACCTCAAACTACAACATTTGCCAATATCTTTCAAAAAATAGTAATGGATGACTAAGATCCCAGATAGCAATGGATGACCAAGTTGTTATAGTGAGTATCCACCAATTAGTGCCAAGACTTTTGAGTGCTCTTAAAGGAGTTTGACATGCCTTGTTCTTGCTGACTTGCTATGCCCAATTCAGGCAATATGATTGACATAAAAAAGTAATGCCTAGCTTTAGATGGCTAGAAGTATGAACTACATTGCTATTTATACCATCAACTGAACATGTGGACTATGAAGCTATTAGCAGCCCAACTCTTCATGGAAAATATTCTCACATGAAGATTTATTTTGAACTTTACTAATATAATTCCAGCTACTCTAATATGGTTTTGATGAGCATACCTTCTTCCTTCACAAAAATATACTTTAATTCACCATAGCCTCTCCAACCACTAGAAATGGTTAAGTTTATCATAGTGCCTATGTGGAAATATTGTGGTGCCTAAGTGGCATAGTAATTGTAATGTGCGCCAATCACTTCCAAGAAAATTTACAATGGGGATCTCTTGTGATTGTAAAGGTTTTTGGTCTTTTTCGAAAGTTCCCTGAAGGATACAAAAATTGTTTTGTAAGTGGAACCTTTAAACTTCTAAATCAAGTAACATTAAAATGAGATTGACTATTTCTGTCTGTTTATCCATTGTGTAATTTTGTATGAAGTATTTGGTTTTCTTGATTATCTAGCATGCACCACAAAACTTTTTAATGAATTAATGTCTTTGCTAAGCTTGGTGATAATTTTTATTGAATGAATGTTTCATGTTACAAGATTGTATTATTGAGGAGGTATCAAATGATGGTACTTCTGATTCTCCAGCTCCAACTAAATCAAGTTCTAAAAACTCAAAAAAGGCAAATGGTCCTGATGCTATAGCTATAAGTCTTACATTCAAAATCAACAACAAGGTTTCATACAAAATAGTACTAAAAGGTGTGTGTCTTTTTGGGGTTCAAGTTTCAAACTGCAAGTGCACATATTTGTATATTAAATTGGCACCTTCTATGCTCAAATGGTTGCTAATCTTTGTTTCATGGCTTTCTATTCCAGAACATAGTGCAATTGTGCTAAAAGTAAAAAGTTTAGCAGATAAAATAGAGTGGGTTGGCAAAATCAGGACCTTATTCAACCTTCAAAACGTGTATCAACAGAAGGACCAGTATTATTTTTGTCTTGATCTTATCCATTATTGTATACTAGGTGTATTTTTTTGGTAGAAGGGTGGTCCTACAACTGTGTTTCTTTTTCTCTGCTTCATTTTACTAAACATTCCCTATCAACAAAATACTGATTGTGTTTCAATAATAAAATGTATGAGGTTATGTGAAGACTTTGCCTATTATCCACAGAAATTGTTTGAGAAGCACATGACGTTTTGACAACTCATGCACCCTTGCCTCCTCAACTGATTTTATTTTCAAGTAACAGGTAACAAAATTCTCTCATTCTCATTGTGCTTTATATCCATGGTAGAGGTGTATTTTAGTAGTGGAGCACAAATTGGATGCAGCATAAATTCTTTGTCTTTTATTCTAGACAAAGTGGGCTGCATGATGGCAACTCACATTGGTTCCTATAAGGGCACTAACTCTGTCTTCACAAAAAATTACAGGATATCCAAATTTAGGAAAGTATACTAATTTAGAAAGGAAAAATTGTGTTGTTTTCATTAATGAAAGAAAAGCCTATGATTCAATGTGGTAGTAATTGGTGAACATTATCTTCAGCAATTAGTAGTTGATAGTTGTTATTTAACTCACTTCTATTTTATCTTTTCCTTTAAAAAGTAACCTACTTTGTTTTATGTACAGACCTAATCTATGACCTATTTTTCCTTCAAGCTACCATTTCAAACAACCTAAGATCCAGTTTTAAGTGTAGCACTGGATTATTCCTTATTAAAATCTCATTTTTTTAAAAGTGTAGTGGTTCTACCACTATATATGGTTGCCTTCCTTTGTTAATCTATCATGACCTTTGTTTTTGTAAGACAGGCATGAAACTTCTCTTGACTATCACTACTTTCCAGCATAGAAGCTTTGTAGCGATGCTTGGATATATTTAAAATCCTATGGATAAAAGATGAATCATTTCTTAAAAAACTTGCTTTCTCCATAGAAGAAGCTACTTTTGAATTGTAGATATCAACCAAGTTATTAACAAGCTCCTACAATTCTCAGCATCATGGAACTCATAAAAAATTGAATCCTTAAAATTAAGCAGCTTACTATGTTTATACCCAAAATATCTTCAAGTTATAACCAACACCTTGGATATGATTATAAACTCTAGCAACACCAAGAAGTATAGTTAAATAAATGTTTGTCATGAGCTATGGCTAATTGGCCACATTCTAGATAACTATAGATTCAATCATAGGGATCTAATAAATGCTAAAATCTATTTTTCATTTTTGAATTGATAGAAGAGCATTTTAAACATATGTTTGGTTCAATAAGATGTTTCTTGGGTCACTTTGAATTAGAAATGATCTGAATTTCAAGATCGAAAATGAAACACTTATTACATTTTAGCTATTTTTCCAATTGATTTGTTCATCTGTTGACCAAGGGAAGGCTAAATCAAGAGAGCTTTTAGTAGCATACAGAATCACAATGTCATGGCTTAACATGAATATAGTCATAATTATAAGATGTTGAACTCAATTCTATAGATCAAATATATCTTAATACATCTATTGAGCAAGTTCCATTTTTTCTCTTTTATTTGATCCTCATTGCAAGTCTGCGAAGTGATGTTGCACATAACATATTTGCATTCTAGATAGCTGCATAACTTTCAACTACTGAAACATCAGTATTCTCACTTTACATGAATTAGTATGGTGGAAACAAAGCTACATTTTGTTCTATTGAAGTTTCATATACCCATTTGATTTTGTTCTATTCAAGATTCACAATGTGCTTCATTCGTCAGTTTATGGAATTTTCAAACATGTGAGGTCTCAATCCAAAAAAAAATTTGTAGAGAGGTCTTGGTAATATTTTGGCATTCTATGTGTAATATATTAATTGTTAAAACAACCCAATAAGGGTCAAAGGAGAACCCAAAATTTGAAGGAAGATACATCTAAGCCTCTTAGATTAGTTAAAAACTAAAAGTATTACTACAATATTTTATGTAGATTGCCTTCTTTTATGACCTAACTTTTGATAAATTTCATATATAATAATGACTATTTCATGCCTTAAGCAATTGGACTAGATTTATCTTAATAAAATCACATTAGTTTATTTTCTAAGCATCATGCTATATGGAAACTGGATAATTGAACCTTAATGAGTAAAATGCCTGACCTATGATCCTTTTCAATGATGAGACTTGAAAAAATAAATTTCTTTGCCATTTGGTAAATAAAAAACAAGTTTATTCATTAAACAATCATATGATTTTTCTATTAGATTGTATTTTTGTTCTGGATTGGGCTATTCTCTTTATAAAAAGAATCTCGGACCTATTTGACAACTCTGATTAATAGAAGATTCTCTCTTTCAGATGGAAGATACAAACATACCATAGGCCCATAAGGATTTCTTAGAAGTGAGTCCCAAATCCTTAAAACATCAGGGAATCTAAACTCTTGTGTGAAAAGTAGAGTAATCCACCTGAATGCATAAAATTGAGGGTTAACATACACAATACAAGGAAGAAGAAGCACTAATACGTTTTGATCTTTTAGTCATCTTTATTAGTTGATGCATCAATCACATTAATCATTGCTATTAAGATTAGTCAAGGCATGCTACTATTAGCACCTAAGTAACTTTCACCTTGTAACTTCTCTTTGAGGCATTTTGCAAATAATTAACATACATTGTCTATAAATCCACATTTTGCAAACATCTATGCCTTCTAGAAATTATAGGATCATTTTAGT
Organism: Cupressus sempervirens; assembly: GCA_028749045.1. Classification (NCBI taxonomy): domain Eukaryota; kingdom Viridiplantae; phylum Streptophyta; class Pinopsida; order Cupressales; family Cupressaceae; genus Cupressus; species Cupressus sempervirens. Next base: position 184,141,825 of record CM053792.1, read on the forward strand.
TACATTTGAAAACATTAATCAAGAAAAACCATATGTGCAGATATAAACATTAATCACAACATGTCCAATTTATTTGCAGATATATTTTCCTGTGAAGAAAGACCACACCTGACAATATGAACGCTGAAAAAAATAATGAGACAATGGCTACATTGTGGGCTCAGTTCCAAAGAAAACCTAATAAATGTTATTATCCTTGCAAAAAGTGTAAAGGCTTAAAGACTCAAACAATTCTAATCACAACAGCCCAAAGTCATTGTAGGCAACATGGTCATGTTGAAGGGGGCCATGATTTTTGTCCATTGCTGAATGTGGATTTCCTATTGGAGGAAGATGGAGGTGTGAATATCCAAGCTGAGGATAACACTCTCATGGAAGAAGATGATAATGTGCCAGAGGACATGAACTTGGATTAGTTTTAGGTTATAGAGTGATGATTTGGAGTTTGTTTTGTAAGTATTATGTATTGCCAAAACCATATTTTTTTCCTTTCTTTTGGTTTTGTAGATTGGAATTATTTGAAGCCCCCTGGACTGCAACCAACAAGCCTTCACTCAAAAAACATGGTGGATGAGAGGCTTTCAAGAGTACAGGCTACACAATATGATGCAGAGGCAGCGCTTTGGAAGCACCAAACAAGTCTAAGCACCTTGAAGGTATCAAGCAAAATCAAGTTGCTACTCCAAATTTCCTTAACACCACAGGGTTATTCAGTGTTTGGCTCACATCAAAAGGGACTATATTGCTGTTTACCACTATCCAACAGGTTTCATAACCCAATACTCCACATTAGGCTGAACCCCAACTTCTTCTCCCTTGCACCAACCAAGACTCCCTCCACACTCAACTTAAAACAAAGTGGTTTCAACCCCCTCAAACCTTCTAACAATAGCAAGGGCCTAGAAAACATCTAACACAAGCAAACTATACCAAACAGTGATCAAATTTATGAGCAGCTTGACTGTTGTCAGCGCCCAAATAAGAATGCAACATTTAGGCTTGTTTCACAAAGTAGCAAAAGTGGGATTTTGAGACTTCATGACTTCCAAACACCAGAGATGGTTTAAGACACATTCATAATGATCCAAACAAGGAATACCACTGATTAGAATATTTGTAACTAGCAAATAATGAACACTGATACCACAGACCTAGTAGGCAATTAGGTCTCTCAACACTGTTTTTCACCAACCACTTAATTTTGTTACAAAGGACTTGGCAATCTAATACTAGTTTCAAATACCCTTTTTAAAGGGCTAAAAGACTCCAAAATTTGGAACCCTGACTCCACTCCAACATGCATTAACCCAACCATGCACTCAGGCCTAATTAGCAAGTTTAGGCTTGGTCTACAAGGAAAATGGCCATGATATGGGTTCATGGATCAGACTCCCAACTTTAGAGTGTTCTTCTAGTCCAAATAAAGGTTCTTTGTCTTCACACCAAGTCCCAAATTCCCTCTTTCACACTGATTCATCAAATTGCATCAAATAATGTCTAATACATGGGCATATTAGACCTAGGGCTTGCTCCCATAAATCCTTGCTACAACCTCCTACCTCCAAACCTTCAAAATATGGAAGTTCATTGCCCTAGCTTTCCCCATACAAATTTGGAAGGATTTCCAATGGTGGGAGTTCAAACTAGGGCCATTTCTTTGGCCAAACCCTTGTTTTGAGGGTTTCACAGGCAGCAAGGAAGAAAAATGTGTAACTTTCAAATGGAGATTGATCTTCCCTCCAAACCAATGCCAAAATTCTCTAAAATACAACCTCCAACTGAACAATGCAAAACAACAACCTTACAACCATTAAAAATCCATATAGTACAGAAAAATAGAGTGAAAATGTTGTAACATCAGGTTCTCTATTAGATTTTGGAAGTAAAATACATTTGAAAACTTCTCTTGCCCTCTCATTCAAGTGTACAGGGCCTATAAAGGCATTTTCCAATAGTTTTAACTGACCAATGATAGTTTTATGGTTATTTGCAAAAAGTTGCTAATTTGTTGCAAAAATTGCTAATGCAATTTTGCAATTTTTATGCATCTTTGGAATTCCAACTAACCTCCAACCTAAATGGGTTCTAACCATTCCATGTGATCATTCTAAGACTCAAAACTACTAAACCAACCTAGAAAACAAAATCTAAATCAAATTCCACCTTTGGACCAATCGATGCCCAAGTTCATATTGTCACTTTGGGGTCTTGTGTCCATTACAAATGGTGGATGGCCTTGAGGACATTTTTGTCAATCCTAAGGCCTTATTACATTGCATAAAAATTTAAAAATAATTTTATTAGGTGTTCTACACCACAATATGGCATGTCTCAAAAGAATTCAGGAGGGCATGTGAGCCCTAAACTGGAGGACTTCTTAGGATAGTACTCCACTAACAGGGATTCAGTGCCTTTGAGCATGGAGGGCATGCATTATGAGCGACATAATAACAATACCCCTCCTATTTTTGATAGCGATTCATGCAACTTGAGGATCAATGTTAACCAACTTCTACTTTCTAGGCCCATGGAAGTCCCAACTGCTTGGAACAACACCACCACCACCTATGAAACTCAGCCTAATATGTTGTTTTAGGCTGCATTGGAGCATGATGAGGATGACTCATCCAAGGAGAGTATGTTTACAGATTCTAGTCTTCAGTCCAATCCTAAAATCTGCAAGTAGCAAGTCAAAAGAGCAATGCAAGTGAGCAATCTACAAGATTTTTTATAATCATCATGAAATACCCAAATTGGTGATTAATGGGAAGGATTACTTGCCTTATAATACTTATTATATAGATATGATCTTAGTTACCAGATGCTTTCCTGGACCTCCCAAATGTAGATGAGTGTAGATGTTGGTGTTCTCTTGGTGCGCACAGGAAGTGCATCCCAAAAAAAATGCCCAAAAGCAATTTTTTTTTGTCATTTGTCATTTAAAATGTTTATGCAGAGGTTTTCCCCTTACAAGCTACTACCTACTAAACTTCAACATACTTAGACTATCTCTAGATGAGTCATCCACCCTCTGGTGATCAAGTGTTGCTGGAACCACAGGGACATAGAAATCTGCCACAGAGAGTTCCATTTATGGTGTATTAATATGCATGCCCAGAACTGTAGATGACATTCATTTGTAGAACCTGAGATGACCTCATGAAAAAAAAATTCAGCTATTTACTTTGTTGGATTTGATTCATTAGGGTTGCAAATGTATGGGGGGGAAGAATGCATTTTGAAAAGCTCCTTGCCAAGGTTAGTTGGGTGGTCACTGGTGCATACTTAATCATTGATAGCAATTTAGATTTTTGCTGCCAATGTCAGATTTTGAACCATTGACATTAACTATTTGATCACAAGAATCAAGGATTGATAGAGTCTTTTGAAGCTAAATGAATTTCTTTAAGTTCCCCGAGCTTGGTCACTCCTATAGTTTAGAAGTACTTGGGCATTTTACTTAGCAAATCCCTTGCACCGTTAGCACTTTCTCTACTCTTTACAAATACTTTATTTACTACTAGGAAAATTAATTACTGTTAATTAGTGTTTGCCATGCAATGTGTTTACTTGACCCAAATATAAATTGGTATGTTTCTTTACATATGTAAATATATAATAATGAATACAATTCTATTACTTAGGGAACATACACATAGGTCCTATAGGAAAGATTTATATCCACTGTCCTCTCTACATCACTACTTAGATTATTGTGAGGAAGATTGTCCTACTTGAAGGAGGAAATCAATCATTTTCTCCTATAGTATCTTTAGTAAGCATGAGTAGCTTTTGCATGTCATAGCTCTCAAAAAAATTCAAATCTTCTCAATGTTTGAAAACATTCTTAAGTATTGTTGTTTATATATTTACTTTGCAAACCAAAAAATTATATGACCAGCATATAAGGGACACACTAAGTGATTTATTTATTTAGAACTATTTTTGGTATTTCCTTTTACAAGATAGATTTCTTACATGCAAAATTAGATAAAGGAGAATAAGTATTATTCTGAGCTTTTTGAGGCATCTTGTCAAATAGTTCACATGGCTTATCTATGCTTCCATTTTGCAATCATGTCTCCCAAGAAAAATGCTACTACTTCATCTACACTGTCTGACAAAATCCTTTATGCTTTGATGGATGGCTATAGCTTATCCTAAAGCTCTCATTCAACAATTATGAGATCATCAATCAAGAGGAAATAGTTGAGAGCTTAAAGTGACACAATTTTCAGAAGATCATATGAAATAAAATGGGCATGCGAGTAGAAAGAAACTAGAAAGACATTGTGTATAGATGAAGGCATGAAATGGATGGTTTTCGAGCACTCAGCACAAACACTCAGCATTCAGTACATATCATTAGAGATCAAATGGGTGTATGGGATTATATGCACAATAAATAATAGAGGAAATTGAACCCTCCCTGAGGCTTGCACTTGTTGAGGTCCACTTCAGTAATGGCCCTTCCTGTGAAATTGCTATCTAAAACATTTCTAATGAGATAATGTGTTATGAGCTCTTCATCAGTGGGATGGAACGTGAATCCAGGAGGTAGTTGTGCATTACCCATATCATGACTATATATAACTAAAGTTAAAAGCCTCTATTATTGAATTCTATTCCCTATCACCCATATTCATTTCCTTTTCTATTCATGCTTCACATGGGAGTCTTTTTATATGATGATTTATTGTCAATCATGTCCATTCGCTACCAAAAAATTCTTATTCTAAAAATTTGAGATGGTGGAACTTTTGTGGATGTGTAGGCCATCAGAACATACTATAGGGAGGATGACGAACTTATTCTCAACTGTCTGACTCAGGCAAGTGATACAAATTGTAGAATCTTATCATATGGTTGTTCAAATTTTGTATCTCCTAAATGATTTCCTTTTAGCATATAACTTGTTGTGCATAGTTTCCAAGTTTTCTTATTGTATCGAGCATATTAATGAAGAAGCATATTAGTTACTGTCAGTGTTTATGACAATTTGATTAGTTATTGTCAATATTTTTCAGGCATTCTATAAAACAATTCACATGCCTTGCTTATGATATGACATTTTGCATGCATCCTGCACTCTCTCATCCGGTTGATGATGGATTACAGAGAGCGATCTGAAATGATGACGCTAAAACACACACAATCAAATCCAAAATGAACTTGCATTACAAATGGATTGTGGAAATATGATATTGTTGATTTTGCATGCATGTCTACCAGGACAATCACAACTTAAACAAATATGTTTAAGTTGTGATTGTCCTGGTAGACATGCATGCAAAATCAACAATATCATATTTCCACAATCCATTTGTAATGCAAGTTCATTTTGGATTTTATTGTGTGTTTTTTAGCGTCATTATTTCAGATCGCTCTCTGTAATCCATCATCAGCCAGATGAGAGAGTGCAGTCCATGCATGCAAAATGTCATATCATACGCAAGGCATGTGAACTATTTTATAGAATGCCTAAAAAAAATTGACACCAAGGCATTGGTAGAAATTTCTACCTTCATTGGTCAAAATTTCTACCTTCATTGGTCAAAATTTCTACCCTTCTTGGTCAACATTTTCTACCATCATTGGTCAAAATTTCTACCTTTCTTGGTCAACATTATCTACCTTCAATGGTCAAAATTTCTTCCTTTATTCGTCAAAATTTCCACCTTTCTTGGTCAATTTTTTTACCTACATTGGTCAAAATTTCTACTTTTATTGGTCAAAATTTATATCTTCATTGGTCAAAATTTTGACCAATTCCAGGAAAAACTTGCACTATGGCTATGGGAGTTTTTCAACCAAAGTATTTGTCAAAATTTTCACCAACCAACAGGTTGGTCGAAATTTCAACCAGAAAATTTCTACCAATGAGTTGGTCGAAGTGGGTCAAAGTTTGGTCAAAAATTGGGTCAAAATTTTTACCAATAATGATCAAAAAATGGCCTTAGATGTAGTAGTGTCTTGACGAATCCATTTGCACCCTTTTCCAGGTCAATTCCATTTGCAAAAAATCGCTTTTTAGACATTGTTTCCAGTCAGTAATTCTGAGTAGCCTACTTTGACTGATTGCTATTTGCGCCCTGTTATTCATCATGAGCCCAAATCATAGATCCATAATGTCCTCATGACAGAGAATCAATGCCCCAAGTTTTTGTCTTCCCAAGTGTCAGTTTACCCAATTTTTGAAGCCAATTCCGAACCTAGTTTAGTGTTTTCTGACATGTTTTCTTGTAGGCAATTATGAGAGGTCAACTTCGACAATGAATATCTTTTGATCTCAAATTCATCATGAGATAAGATTTGAAAAGGTGAAAGTGTGTGGAACAAAGAATCAGTGTGCCAATTTTCAGAGCTTGGTCAGAGGTTTCGATCAATTTTTAAGACTAGGCAATAGGCCTCCTGACACAAATTTCATAGTGGTGCAAATATGATTAAAACAAGTTTTCAATGGTGTACTTGTAGTCAAATTTTTATTCCAGTAAGTTTGAGATGTTTAATGGATCAGTTTATAGAATCAATTATTTGAAAATAAAAAAGATTTTAGCCAGACCCACTTTGGGGTCTGACTATTTATGTCTAATTAATAAGACATTTGGATTTTAAAATGTTTAAAAAGAAGAGATGTCATAATGTTTTTTTTTAAATCATTACAAAGATGATTTTAGATTGAGGATGGTGTGAATGATAATTAGTATTGACATCTTTCAAAGACAAGGAATATCATGTCACAGAAAAGTCAATGCATTGAAAATGAGAAATCCACAAATTAAAATAAGAGGCCCTCAACTAATTCAATGAATGACAAGGGGAAGACATGGAGTGATAGAGTTGAGTCCATCAAGATTGTAAGTTTCTCCTTGGATGGGAGCATTATGGCAGAAAATACTACAATAGAGAGCAAAATCGTTTCTCAAAATGGTAGTGATTCACATATCTACCATTTTGGGGTGCATAATGTAGTGGAGAGGGATATCTTACAGACAGAAGGTAATCTTGCAAGTGCAGGCTACACAATTAAGGAAGTAGTAGGACTTGTCCAAAGCATGGTCCTAGGGTAGAGGGCTATTGCATTGAACTTAATTATTGTTTTGCTTGACAAGGCCCTAGTTTATATACATGGCAAAAGAACAAGCTATAGCACCGAAGACTCACAGTTTCAACAGGGGCCTTGAAGTTCTTAAGCCAGATGGAATTGCAAGGTATGAAGCCAAACATGTTTACACTATGCCTATGCCAATATGAAAGCTTTGAGATATGATGAGGAAATCCATGCCCGTGTTATTCAAACTAGAGTTGAGTCTAATGTATTTTTTGGGAAGCTCCCTGGTTGACATGTATACAAAATGTGGAATCTTAGAAAATGCACAGATAGTGCTTGATGAAATTGTAGATCTAAATGTTATAGCATTGACTGGTATGATTGTAGTATATGCTCAGCATGGCAATGGCAACGAAGCTCTGTAGCTAATTCAACAACAATATTAATAGGGCGCGAGGCTCCAATTTGGCATCATTGTTGTAAACACTCCAAGTTGCTGAACCAAATAAAAAAAACCATGCATCAAATAAGGGAGCATCTACATATTCAACTCTCCATGCCTTGTTTAAAGGAAATCATGCATTGTTAAAGGAAGGCTCACACCATGCCAAAAAGAGAAGTAAAAACGCAGACATGAAGCAAATCCATGAGCCTACAAGGAACCCGCGTAGAAAGAGGAAGGCGCATATAATGGAAAAGGGAAGCAGCGCCAATCAATAACAAAAGAGATCATGCCATAGCAATGAGAAGGGGCTATCCATAGCTCAAATTATGCATGCTACTATAAAAGTCACCAGTAGAAAAGAAGTCATGCTGTCTTAAAAAGGAGGTCCTATGCTAAAAAGATACTCATGCTGCATTGAAAAGACAAGCCCCCACATTGATAGCAAGGGGAAGCCCCAGCAAAGAAGCAAAAGGTAGCATGAGTAGGGGGAGGTATTTTTAAAGCCTCACACAAAAAGGGAATCCCCATAGTCAGAGGAATAATGCCCATAATAGAGGCAGTGGCATGTGAAAGGAGAATCTACCTTGCAAGAATAAGCCTCATGCCAAGATGTGCAAGGAGCAACATGAAAAAAGGAAAAGGGCAGCGGTCAAAGGCAGAAGGCAGACCAATAAGGTCAACAAAGGGCAGCAGTAGAGAAATAGTAAAATAACAATATCACACATTCTTCTGGGGCTTGCCTTTCCTATTCTTTAAATACAACAACACATGCTAGGTGTAGTGTCTTTAATAGACATGGCTTTTGAAAAGCCACAACCTTGTGTGGAGGTGTCGGCAGGGTCAAAACCAATATATTTTGATGCACAATGCATGTGAGAGTAAGACAAGCTCATGCGTATGAGTGTAACATAATTTTGAAGCCATTACAATGTTACGCCCAATGTAAGAGCGAAAGTTGATTTGTTAAGTTCTTCAATGCTATGCTAAAGCAAGTGTAAGCGTCCCATATGGATGTGAATGAAATTTTGAAGCTCTCTGGTGCTACATTCAAGGCTATAAGAATGTAAAGAGGGGTGTTCATCGGATGGTCACGAGTGAAAATTTGAAAGAGCTCAATCTTACGCTAAGGTCATAAAGATGTAAAAGGATGGGCAAGCGTGAGAACGTAAAAGAATTTTTCAGAGCTTCCGGTCTAACATTTCAAAGACAACTTGTAGGGTAAAATGGAGATAAGAAAGGGTCCCAGGGCTACGGGATAAGGGAAATTGATTTAAAGGATTAAATTAATTAATAAATATTAAAAATTAAATTAATTAATTTTTCAAATGTCACAACAAATAGGGACATGCCATGTGGCATTGCAAGACTAGAGGAATAAGGAGAAAATCAAATTCAAAATGAAAATTCAGAAAAGTTATTCAAATGCATGATGAAAATTTTGATTTATTTTAAATTTTTATATAGTTCAAACTATGTAAATTTTAAAATTTTTGAATTTTAATGCATGTTCACAACTCAGGACCCTGATTTTCAAATGGCCATAATAGGGGCATTTTTTGTCCGAATTAGACACTTCAATATACCGTCAAAATTGGGAGAAGATGAACTTTCTAGTTTTGAGATCAGATTTTGCACAACAATTCACTGGTTTAAGCTATGGGTAGATTTGCAATTTTTGGGGAATTCTTAATAAAAGGTGCAAAATTCATCATGGGATGTCAGAATTAGTTGGGGAACATATAGTGATGTTTGTTGAAGCTTAAAATGAATTCTAGAAATGTTTTTACCCTTCTTGAGTTCATTTTAAACCAAATTTTGTCATTCCAAATCAAGCATCAAAATCAGTTATCTTGTTCAATTAGATATTTGAGATATTTTGTGCTTGTAGAGGCCTAATGATGAAGATTTGATTCACTAGTTGAGAGGGGAGATTAGAGAGTTGTTTTAACCTGTTGAGAAGGTTTTCCAAGTGAACAGATGTCATGTTTTGATCAGATCTGAGAATTAACTCTTCTCCTATATCTTCTTTTCTTTTCCTCATTGTAGGGGTTCTAGTTTTTGTCACTGAGAAACTAGTTGGGTCCAATTCTTTGGGGAAAATTTTCTCATTATTGTGATACCAGATTTTGGATCCAGTTCTTGATGTATTTCCAATACTGAGACACAATTTCTTTCAGCATTTTCTCTCTTATGAATAGCATTAAGAAGGTTAATATAGATAGCTCAGATCTATTAGGTTGTTTCATGTTTTTAATTTCATGCATATGACTATATAATTTCAAGGAAATAATATTGAGAGCAGCAAATGGTTGAGTTTCAGTTGAATCATGTCTCCTTTATCAGCTAATTTTCAATGTTTTACTATCTTTGACATAGAGCTTAGGTTGTAGTTGCAGTCCCTTAAGGCTACATGATATTTCATTGTTGCTTATAACCTAAGAGATTATGTAAATGCTTTAGGGAATCAATAGGGTTGCAAGTTTTTTGATGGGGATATCATGTAAGAATGGGATTTAAATTGAGCATTGATGTCTATTTACAAGTTGAATAGATAGATCAGATATCTGAAGATACACATATGTCTCAGATATCCATATGTATGTTTGTAATTCATGAATTGGCCCAATGGTTAAGGCATTGATCGGTTACAGGATCATTAGGTCTTATTGCTGCATATCTGAAGGTTTGCTGATTTCAACATTATTAATAAAGCATTCTTCCCTTTCCTATTGAAGGACCTAAATGTAATTCCCTCACTCAACTTTATAGATTCATAGATTTGCATTTAGTTGTTGTAGATCTGTGTTGTTTCATGAGTTATTAGGAGATATAAGGGTTTTCATCTACTTAATAGATTTAGGGATATATTTTTGCACTGGTACAATATCAATTGAATCTAAGGTCTACCCACCTAGGTTTAGCAGAGCCTGAAGTAGAAGAAGGGTCAAAGCCTTATAGTTGGCCCGGTGTTGAAATTGATATTTTTAATATGGGAGTTAGTTGCCCCTAGATATGTCATATTCTCATTGGGATAACTGAAAACTCTCTAGCATTTTCAAACACCAATAAAATGGTGACTCTGTTGGGGACTTGTGTTGAGATTCATGATAGACAAACCTTGAGAATTTAAAGGAATTCGACACAACAGAAGGAACTACATAGAGAAATTTTTGTATAGTAGTAAGTTGATGTGTTCAATCCATTTCCTTACTATATTTTCATGTTCCCCAGTAAGCTTTATTCTCTTATAGCAGTAGTTCTTGAGTTGGATGTAAATTGTGCTGAGAAATGAGTGTACCTTCAATCAGTTCAATTTTGTGAATTGTTGTTGTAAAAATCAGAGTCCAAAATCTAAAAATGAAGAGTATCTTGTTCTCTTTTCAAAATGTTTGAAGATCTGCAAGTTTATTTCATGCTAAAAGTCTGGTTCAGAATTAGATCAGTAATAATTTTTGTTTCAAAATCTTTTCTCACAATTGTGAGTGGCAACTCTATCTCTGCAACCATTGGCATTTAATTGTGTGTGTATTTTGTTGAGGGCTTTCAGTAGATTGTCAGGCAGATCTAAAGTTGTTAAAATTTTTGTTTGAAAAGAGAAGTGTAGTTTGGATCTGATGGTGTTGAAGAAGTTGTGTTTCAACGCTGTTTGGAAATTTCAAGTTCGAGATAAATCTGAAGATGTTTCTTCTATCTTCTATTATTTCAAATCAATTTGTAATTTAGTTCAAATCTAATCCAATTCATGTCTCACTTAGTGTGAGTGGTGACTCCAAGTTAATCTCTATACCAGTGTAGTATTATACATGAATTGTGGTTAGTTGTTGTAGGAGAAGAACAGATCTAAAAGGTTGAGACATTTAATGGTTGCAAGATTTGTGGTGTGTTGATTCAAAAGTTTCAGTAAGGATTTGATAAGATTTTGGGTCTGCTATTGCAAATGGTAGGCACGAAACTTTCAGCCATCCAGATCTTGAGGTATTCTCATTTTCATCTAATTTATTTTCATGAAAATTGATTGTGAAAAGTGTATTCTCCATTTGGTGATCAACACTATACATAGGAGAATTTTTTTTATAATTTTTCATATTCTCGAATTTGGATTTTGAAAAGAATATGGTTGAGTATGAAAATTGGTAGAGAGAGCAAATGTTGTTGCAATTGGTATATGTACAAGTCCTGTGATAATTTTTTTGAGAAATTAGGATTTCAAAATCCTTAAGATTGCAACACTTGTTAGATTATGTTCTTTTTGTGAGATCAAAATCAGGGCCTCTATTTAGTGATTTCAGCACTAGAAGATAGAGGTAGGAGTTTAAATTTTAAGAGATGGATTCAGAATCTAGGTCTGAAAATGATATACCAACTCTTGAAAGTATTCATGAAGATATTGCTTGGCTAAAAAGAGAAATTCATAATGAGACCATCATTGACATAAGAAATACAATTGGTGATATCATGGGTCTCAATGGATTTCAAACTTACATAAAGTTTAAATTAGTAGTTATGAATCTTGATGAATCCCTTAGACCGGAGAACTCTTCAGGGCCAATGGTGCTCTTAGAAGTTTTTATGCCACATTCAGTTGATTGGTTAGCCAAGTCAATATTAGAAAAGATTATTGAATTCCAAGATATTATAATAGAAATTGAATGTGATTTAAAGGCTAATGAGTCTAATGTTAGTGAATGTAATGAGTCTGTTGAAAGTGATATGGAAAATGAAGAGTCTCAGTTTTATGAATCTGAGAATAGTAATCAGTAGTCTGATAATATGCATAATGTGGATTCATATTTTTATGATGATGATTGTCAAGAAGAAGAAATATGTGACAGTAGTAATATTCCTTCTTCTAGTGATGAATGTGAATGTGTTACAATGTCGGCTATTGAGGTATTGTCTGAAAAGAAAGATGTATGGCATGATCATAATTCTAATTTTTCACGCCCCATTGCTAACAAATTTGCTGTTACAAATGTGCCAAGCCATCTAGATGATGATCACAACCAAGGAGAAGAAACTAGGGATGAAATCTTGTTAAGTGTTGATGAGATTTCTAATTTGTTGGCTCACGATTTTGAAAGATATGCTAACCAATCTAAAGATGCTTGTGTTTTGACACGTTATGCAATTTCATGTGGTGAAGTCATTTCCCCTAAATTTGATGTTGAAGAAGATACAGTTTCAAAATATGCTTCGTCAAATTTTGGAAGTGCTTGTGATGGTAGTTCATACATTAATACACATGACGACTTCTATGTCGAGAAGAGAGATGTAGAGACTAGGTCTGTTGCTGGTTCATTGTCTTTTTGTTTTCATGAGCCCGAGATAAATTTAGATAGCTCATGTGTTGAGAAAAGTAATACTAATAAAATGGTTTATCCTGGTGAGTTATTTGAGGGAAAATCTGATACAGATCAACATATGGTGAACATGCAATTTCATGATAATTCTTATGATTTGGGGTCTAATCATTTGTTGGAATGTGAAGAAGATGCAGCATATGTTCAATCTGATTTATGGAGTACTGATATTGCAAATGAGGAGAAATCATATTCTACATACTCTTCACATTCGGAGGCACAAGGTGAGTTACAAATTGATTCATGTAACTCATTGAATGAAATAGAGTACCAAGATTTTGTGTTTCTGGTTGAAGGAATCCATGATTTAGTTAGCATTGATCAGTTTCAGTTTGTTTTCAGTTGCTATGATCACGCCAATTCATATTTTCATAGTAAGCAAGATGAAGAAAGTATGTCTGATTTTTATGTGCCCTATGAAGATGATGATAGTTTTGTTTTGCCTAATGATCCGGTGGATAATTTCAGTGAAAATTGAAGTATCTTCAAATCTTAAGATTTTTGCACCATTAAAAAGATCTTAGCATCTTGATTCCAACGCAACTTGAACGAAGCAAAAAGGAGTACTCTGTTGGAGCTGACCCGGAGACGTAGTCACATTTGTGGCGAACTCTGTAATCAAACTCTGTTTGCACCTTCTTATCTTCTTCTCTCTCAATTATGTTTCTCACCTTAAGTTTTGATGCATAATTTCATTTATGCATAAATGTATTAAGACTTCCACTGAGTTGTATCTTTATTTAAATATTCAATACTTCAATTAGTCTAGATTTGTCCATCAGATCAAGTGGTATCAGAGCTAAGTTGACTATTATTGCAGTTGTTTTCTTGAATGCTAACAAGATCTAGGATTCAGAAGGGCGAAGGCAAGCTTGAAGAATTTAATCCTGAGATCGGGAAGCGTAGGACATTTCCAAAGATGTCTATTTCTGGAATGGAGGTTCCTGATGAGATTAGTGAGCAAGAATTTCAAAGAGCGTTCCTTGAGATGAAGGCTAAGGTGGACATTCTTCTCCAAGAGCGACATGAACGACAATTGAGAAAGACAAATAAGGCTAAGAAGGAGGAAGCAAAATCCTCATTAAAGGATGACAAAGCCAAAGGAGTAGGAGGTGGTAGTGACCCTCCTGAACCTCTGTCCCTGTCTTCATCATCTTCTTCATCTTCTCCTTCCTCTCCATCTTCTCCTCATTCTAGTTCTTGTAATCCTTTCAAGAGTGGGTATAAGCCTAAGATCAAATTGGATGTAAAATTTGACTTGCCTAAGTATTGTGGTGAACTTAATGCTGAAAAATTGGATGATTGGATTCAGCAAGTAGAAGTCTACTGTAGGGTCTAGAACCTATTAGATGATGTTGATAGGATTCAATTAGCTACTCTTTGGTTAGGAGGTACAACTTTAACCTGGTGGGAGAGTAAGACTAAGGAAGAAGTTTCACCCCATGGTAGAGTCAGTTTAACTTGGGCAGAGTTTGTGAATGCTCTTAAGAAGAAATTTTATCCCCTAGGACATATGCAATAGTTAATGATGGACTGGCAAAGGTTTAGGCAAGGGAAAGATCAAACTGTCCAAGAGTACACCCATGAATTTAGGAAAAGGGCTATTTCTTTGAATGTTCCTTTACACACCCAGGATACTTTGTTGAAGTACATAGGAGGTCTTCATTCCTACCTTAGACATTCTATTTTGGTATTGAACCCTTGTAATATGGATGATGTGTCTATTCAAGCTACACACTTAGAGTCAAGGGGTAAAGGATCTTTTGTTGATAAGTTTGATAATGATGTAAAGAAATCCTCTAAGAATGCAGAGATAGAGAAAGGAAAGAAGGCAGCTACAGTGAAGAAGGATGAGAAACTTTCTTGCACTCATTGTGACAAGAAGGGTCATGATGAAGAACATTGCTGGAAGTTGCATCTCGAATTGAAGCCTAAGTGGGCTCAAAAATTTGATTAGAAACAAAAAGGTAAGGAGAAAGCATTAAATGTTGTTATGGATCTTGATTCAGATTTAGATGATGAGACTAAGACAATAGCTATGGGTTTGAAAGGTAAAGCTCCTATTTCTGGTGTTTCTATTGCTAGTTGTGCTTCTACTTCTACAATAAATGATTTGTCTGAAGATAAGAAAAGGAATGAGCTTTTTCATTTAAGGGTTGTTCCTAAGAACACTAAAATTGATGCATTCATAGATAGTGGTTCTCAAGTGAACTT
The DNA here is from genome assembly GCA_028749045.1 of Cupressus sempervirens. NCBI lineage: Eukaryota > Viridiplantae > Streptophyta > Pinopsida > Cupressales > Cupressaceae > Cupressus > Cupressus sempervirens. The sequence goes on from CM053792.1 coordinate 184,156,895, forward strand.
GATTTCTAAGCCTATTGCGAGAAACTTGGGATTGAAAACCACATTACATAAGAATCCTTATCCACTAGGTTGGATTTGTGAAAATGATAAGTTGCAAGTAACAAGACAATGCACCTTAAGATTCACAATCACTAGTAAGTTTGTGGATAAAGTACAGTTTGATGTGGTTCCACTGGATATCTGTGGGATAGTGCTTGGTAGCCCTTATCTTTATGATAGAAAAGCAATTTTCTATAGGGAGAAGAATCATTATCACTTGTCTAAAGATGGCATTAAGTATGTTGTACATTCTCACAGGATTAAGACTGATCGTTCTTTTGCAAACACAGGGCAGTTAAAGAGGATAATTAATGCAAGTAAAGAGTTAACTCTTATGTCTGTCAGTACAGGTGGTTCTACACTTGAACTTGGAGTAGCTAACCAGGGTCAGATGTTGCAGGATGCACTCGCAGTACAACATGAGGGAATGATGATTGAAAGCATTGATGGTTCCTTGGGTAAAAATGTTCCTAGTGCTAAGGATCGATATGTTGTTGATTTATTCTCTTTCATTTCTACATTATTGTACAGCTTGATGCTAGTCAATGTTTGTTGGTTAGTGGCTACGACAATTGATGTAGAAGCTTATGAAAGTGATAGAATAATGTTTATGATCAACAATGTTGTTGCATTCTTCATTGTGCTTGTGAGCCAAGTATTCAGATGTACAGATGATATAGGACAAGTGGGGAGGCCAAGTCCTCACTTAATGTCAGAGTAAATGTCACTTTTGGAGGTCCAAAAGTTCTTCAGTGGAGAGGTCTGATCTGGTGGATAATTTCAGTGAAAATTGAAGTATCTTCAAATCTCTAGATTTTTGCACCATTAAAAAGATCTCAGTGTCTTGATTCCAATGCAACTTGAACGAAGAAAAAAGGAGTCTGTTTGTGCAAGTTATGCTTGGTCAAAGTTTGGACAATAGGCAGACCAGAGGGCTAGATAAGGGGTGAAATCAAACCATCTCAAAAGTGGTCAATAATGGATTTCAAAATGAAGATCTCCTCACAAGATTTCCAACGATGTTCATTTTGTCAAAAATGGACTTCATATGTGAAAGTTATGTTTGTTTGAATTTGGAGGCAAAAAGTTTTTTTGGTGACATGATCATGATGTCATCATTTGACATGTGGCATTTATACATCAGCAGGCGGTAAAAGATTTTAGTGGGATTTGAACCCACAACTTTCTTTTTGCAAGTAACAATCATTGCCACTCCACCATACATTGGCTTTTGAGATTAATATTTGCCAAGTTTTATTTGAAGTTATCTTCCCGCCTAAATAGCTACAAAAAGCCACAGAGTTCCTTATTTTTGGCTAAAAGCCACCGACGAGGTTGGAACCCCCAACCTATTTGTTGTCCAAACCTTTTGTTGCCATCACACCACATGGTTGGCTTTATTTATTTTTGGCATAGGTTATTTTAAAACATTATCAATCCGCCAACTACCTATGTTAAAATAGGTTTATTTGTTAGGATTTTGACCCCTAAATTTGGTTAAAGCCAAAATTATAAAAGGCAAAAAGGGGTAATACAAAATCTAATTAATTAATAGGCCCTATAATTAAATATTTTTGTTTTGGCCTAATTTAAGTAAATTTGTTGTATAAAAAGGGGGAGAGAGTGAGTGTTTTTCACTCATAATTTTTTTCAAGAGTCTTTTTGGAGGAGAATTTTGGCCAAGTATTCTTGGAGGCAGATTTTATTCTCTTCAATTGATGTTTTATTGAAACATGCATTGTGACAGAGAGGTCTTGTAAGGAGATTTTTGTACTATTCTTGTATCTCGGAGTTTAATTACTACCGAAGTGCTCGAAGGAATGGTCTTGGTGCTTTGTAATTGATTTTTGGAGATTAATTAGATTGGTCGTACTTTGTTGGAGCTGACTCGAAGACGTAGTCACGTTTGTGGCAAACTCCATAATCAAACTCTGTTTGCACCTTCTTATGTTCTTCTCTCTCAATTCTATTTCTCACCTTAAGTTTTGATGCATAATTTCATTTATGCATAAATGTATTAAGACTTCCGCTGAGTTGTATCTTTATTTAAATATTCAATACTACAATTAGTCTAGATCCATCCATCAGATCACCTAATGAGCTGATTGCAAATGTTGATGTGTTGGGTGAAAATAATGGAAATGAGAATTTTAGTTTACCTCAGGAGAATGTAAATGAAAATCAAGAGTATGATAGAGGTAAGGAATTCTGAAACTTTTCAGTGGCTCGGGGCGATCACTTGTACATAGTAGTGTAGTTGTTTCCTATTTTCAATAAAGTTGTGCAAGAGAGGTTTTTGCTATTTCAGGAATGGTGTGTAGTCTCCTTCTCCTAGAGATCTGAAATTTTTCCATGCTCGCAAGGACATGCATCCCTAGACAGAGCCACTATTGGCGCTCAAAATTGTAGCCAAAATTTTGAGCACTTTTGCAAAAATTAAGCCCTATGAGCGCTTTTAAATGCCTATGTACCCAGCTGTGCCTTTGAGCCTCGTGAGGTGTTTAATGTTTCTAACACCTTCCATTTAGTGTGTCAACATGTTCCATGAAGTTAAACTGAAATTCTGAGCCATTTTGTGAAGTCCCATTTTGAGCAAATTCCAAATCTGCATTTTCACCTAAGTGTCAGACAACGACAGGAGGTTGTGTTTGCTATGGAATATCTCGCACCCAGAATTGTGTCATGAATCACCACTTTGGGAGTATCTAGTGTCTATATGCAAGAACCTATGTTTTATATTTTGAGTCATTTTGAGTCCGTTTGACTAGGTTTTGAATCCCTCAAAGTTGGTCATTTACTATTTTTATGCTTTTGCAATTAGTTCAAAATTTTGGGAAGCCCTGTTTGACGTGCTATAACTTTTGACCAGTTGACCAAAATGCTGAAATCCCTTTTTTATTGCATTTTAAATGTTATAAACTTGTTATGTTTCAAGTTTTAGCTCATGACGAATCCGTTTGATCAGTTTTCAAATGCGATTCCAAACACAATTTCTATCTTTTTACTGGTGTCAGCATGTGCAGATTTCTCAGTACCTTTGTTCGTGATATCACAAATTTAAATATGTGATAGGTGAAATCAAATGGATTGTACTACTATGTTGTCCCCTGAAAATACTCCAAGTGTGTTAGTTTGCACATCTTGACGAATCCATTTGCACCCTTTTCCAGGTCAATTCCATTTACAAAAAATCACTTTTCAGACATTGTTTCCAGTCAGTAATTTTGAGTAGCCTACTTTGAATGATCGCCATTTGCAACTTGTTATTCATCATGAGCCCAAATCATAGATCCATAATTTTCTCATGATAGAGAATCAATGCCCCAAGTTTGTTTTCCCAAGTGTCAGTTTACCCAGTTTTTGAAGCCAATTCCGAACCCAATTTGGTATTTTCTGACATGTTTGCTTGCAGGTAGTTATGAGAGGTCAACTTCAATAGTGAATATCTTTTGATCCAAAATTCATCATGAGATAAGATTTGACAGAGTGAAAGTGTGTGGAAAAAAGAAACAGTATGCCGATTTTCAGAGCCCGATCAGAGGTTTGGATCAATTTTTAAGGCCAGGCAATAGGCCTCCTAACACAAATTTCACAGTGGTGCAGAAATCATTAATATAAGTTTTCAATGGCATACTTGTAGTCAAATTTTTATTCTGGTTAGTTTGATATGTTTAATGGATTAGTTTACAGAATCAGTTGTTTGAAAATAATTTTTTTTTAGCCAGACCCACTTTGGGGTCCGACTATTTCTGTCTGATTAATAAGACATTTGGATTTTTAAATTTTTTAAAAGAAGAGATGTCATAATGTTCTTTAAATCATTGCAAAGATGATTTTATATTGAGGATGGTGTGAATGATAATTAGTATTGACATCTTTCAAAGACAGGGAATATCATGTCATAGAAAAGTCAACGCACTGAAAATGAGAAATCCACAAATTAAAATAAGAGGCCCTCAGCTGATTCAGTGAATGACAAGCGGAAGTCATGGAGTGATCGAGTTGAGTCCATCGGGACTGTAAGTTTCTCCTTGGATGGGAGCATTTGGTAGAAAAGACTACAATAAAGAGCAAAATTGTTTCTCAAAATGGTAGTGATTCACATATCTACCATTTTGGGGTGCATAATGTAGTGGAGAGGGATATATTACAGACAAAAGGTAATCTTGCAAGTGTAGGCTGTATATGAGCAATGTTAGTATGCTAATAGAAATCAAATTTAAATAAAGCTTCTACAAACTAAACAAAATTCATAAACTTCAAGATAGACTAAGATGAACTCTCAATTGAGAATATGAGCCATTAATGGACTCTCTCAATAAGAAGCTCTCTTGTTGAGTAGCTTTATCTAAATGGATAGGATGTATGCTCAAGCTTATGCTTCAAAAAGGGCTTCAAATGGAGTTGGAATTTGGGTGTGAGTGTATGGTTTTGATGTAAAATGGCTTCTCAAAATGGCATTATGACTTTACTTCATGGATTGTGTTATTTTGCAAAGGGGAAGGATCCAATTTATAGGCAAGAGGCTTGAGGAATTGAGGGCTAAGATGCAAGGATGGGAAAAAACTCATGGAGGGCTTAGATTGCATGAGAGGAGAGCACATGGATTGTGCTTCCTTACAACCAATCAGGGAGTGACACATGTCACAGGGTGAGAGGATGGAGGAAAGGGCAAGGATGAGTCAACAGAGGAGGCTCAAGAGATAAAATCTTCATAAAGACCCTTCATAAGTGCTTTGTAAGAACATTTATGACTTTGTGGGCTTTATAAAGTTTTGTGGTTGAAGATATTTGTGAGAGATACCATGAAATTCGAATTTGAGGGTTTAGGGAGGTTTTAAGCTTGCTTAGGGTTGTAAAAATGATTAGAGGAAGGGTTAGAGATGGCTTAGGACTAGGCAAGTGGGTGGCAAGTGGATTGCAATTAATGAGGGTGGGTGAAGGAGGAGATATTTGTTAACTTTGGCTTGAGTTAGCAAGTCTTAGCCCATGTTTAGGGAATGTGACAAGGTTAGGAGGGGATTAGGATTAGGGTTAAAGACATCTTCTAGAAGAGTCTAGGCTTTGGATGAGGATGAAGACTTTCTAGAAGAGTCTAGAACTTCCTAGGATGAGGATGAAGACTTTCTAGAAGAGTCTAGAACTTCTTAGGATGAGGATAAATTAGATTTTTAGGAAATAAATAAAGTTTTATTTATTTCAAGGGTTTGGGTTGAGGAGATATTTATTAAAACTTTTTTTAATAAACATGAGGATTAATATTTAATCTTAATTAAATATTTTGAGTTGGGATTAGGGGTAGCAAATGATGGGATTAGCCTTTAATCAAAATTAAAGAAGGATTAGAAGATTTTGGAAGAGGTTAGTGGTCTTAAGGAAATTGGCCAAGTTTTGGGCAAAAAAATGACTTTTTTATTTATTTTGGATTTTTTGGTCAATTTATTAATTAAATAATTAATAAATAAGGAAATAATGTTTAAATAAGATTTAAACATTTTTGGGAGGGAGTCCTTAATTAAATATTTTTAATTAAGATAAAGGGATTTAATGGCATAAAAATTAATTAATTAATTAAATAAATAATTAATTAATAAATGATGATGTCATGAAGACTTTTTTAGAAAATAAAAATACTTTATTTTCTAAAGGTTTTTAGGTATCTACACAGGCTACATAATTTAAGGAAATAGTATCACTTGTGCAAAGCATGGTCCCAGGGTAGAGGGCTATTGCATTGAACTTAATTATTGTTGTGCTTGACAAGGCCCTAGTTTATATACATAGAAAAAGAACAAGTTGTAGCAGCGAAGACCCACAGTTTCAACAGAGGCCTTGAAGCTCTTAAGCCAGATGGAATTGCAAGGTATGAAGCCAAACATGTTCACACTTGGTAGCATTCTCAATGCCTGCGCCATTATGAAAGCTTTGAGATATGATGAGGAAATCCATGCCCATGTCATTCAAACTAGAGTTGAGTCTAACATATTTTTGGGAAGCTTCCTGGTTGACATGTATGCAAAATGTGGAATCTTAGCAAATGCACTGATAGTGTTTGATGAAATTGAAGATCCATATGTTATAGCATTGACTGTGATGATTGTAGTATATGCTTAGCATGGCAATGGCAACGAAGCTCCACAACTGATTCAACAACAATATTAATAGGGCATGAGGCTCCAATTTGGCATTATTGTTACAAACACTCCAAGCTGCTTAACCAAATAAAAAAAACCATGCATCAAATAAGGGATCATCCACATATTCAAATCTCCATACCTTGTTTAAAGGAAATCATGCATTGTTAAAGGAGGGCTCACACCATGCCAAAAAGAGAAGTAAAAACACAAACATGAAGCAAATCCATGAGCCTAGAAGGAACCCACATAGAAAGAGGAAGGCACAGATAATGAAAAAGGGAAGTAGCACCAGTTAATAACAAAAGAGATCACACCATAGCAATGAGAAGGGGTTGTCCATAGCTTAGATCATGCATGCTACTATAAAAGTTAGTTCCAAGCGCCAGTAGAAAAGAAGTCACTCTATCTTAAAAAGGAGATCCTATGCTAAAAAGATACTCACACAACATTGAAAAGAAAAGCCCCCACGTTGATAGTAAGGGGAAGCCCTAGCAAAGAAGCAGAAGGTGGCATGAGTAGGGGGAGGCATTTTTGAAGCCTCACGCAAAAAGGGAATCCCTACAGTCAGAGGAACAATGCCCATAATAGAGGTAGCAACATGTGAAAGGAGAATCTACCCTGCAAGAATAAGCCTCACCCAAGATGCGCAAGGAGCAACATGAAAAAAGGAAAAGGCCAGCGGTCAAAGGAAGAAGGCAGACCAATAAGGTCAACAAAGTGCAACAGTGGAGAAATAGTAAAATAACAATATCCTGCATTCTTTCGAGGCTTGCCTTTCCTGTGCTTTAAATACAATGACACGTGCTAGGTGTAGTGTCTTTAAGAGAAACGACTTTTGAAAAGCCATGGCCTTGTGTGGAGGGGCTGACAGGGTCAAAACCAATATATTTTGATGCCCGACGTGTGTGAGAGTAAGACAAGTTCATGCGTATGAGCGTAAGATAATTTTGAAGCCATTACAATGTTATGCCCAACGTAACAACAAAAGTTGATTTGTTAAGTTCTTCGGTGCTATGCTAAAGCAAGCATAAGCATCTCATATAGACGTGAATGAAATTTTGAAGCTCTCTGGTGCTACATTCGAGGCTATAAGAACGTAAAGGGCAATGTTGATCGGATGGTCACGAATGAAAATTTTAAAGGGCTCGGTCTTACGTTAAGGTCGTAAAGATGTAAAAGGATGGCTAGGCGTGAGAACGTAAAAGAATTTTCCAAAGCTTTTGGTCTAATGTTTCAAAGATAGCGTGTAGGAAGAAATGGAGATAAGAAAGGGTCCCAAGGTTACAGGATAAGGGAAATTGATTTAAAGGATTAAATTAATTGATTAATATTAAAAAATCAATTAATTAATTTTTCGAATGTCACAACAAATAGGGACCTACCACGTGGTGTTGCAAGATTGGAGGAATAAGGAGAAAATCAAATTCAAAATGAAAATTCAAAAAAGTTATTCAAACACATAATGAAAATTTTGAATTATTTTAACTTTTTATATAGTTCAAACTATGTAAATTTTTAAATTTTTGAATTTTAATGCCTGTTCATAGCTTAGGACCCTGATTTTCAAATGGCTATAATAGGGGCCATTTTTGTCCGAATTAGGCACTTCAATATACCATCGAAACTGGGAGAAGATGAACTTTCAAGTTTTGAGATCAAATTTTGCACAAAAATTCACTAGTTTAACCTATAGGTAGATTTGTAATTTTCGGGGCATTCTCAGTAAAAGGGGCAGAATTCATCATGGGATGTTGGAATCAGTTGGGGAACATATAGTGATGTTTCTTGAATCTTAAAATGAATTTTGGAAATGTTTTTACCCTTCTTGAGTTCATTTTTAACCAAATTTTGTTGTTCCAGATCAAGCATCAAAATCAGTTATCTTGTTCAATTGGATATTTGAGATATTTTGTGCTTGTAGAGGCCTAATGATCAATATTTGATTCACTAGTTGAGAGGAGAGATTAGAGAGTTGTTTTAACCTATTGAGAAGGTTTTCCAAGTGGATAGATGTCATGTTTTAATCAGATTCAAGAATTAACTCTTCTCCTATATCTTCTTTTCTTTTTCTCATTGTAGGGGTTCCAGTTCTTTGGAGAAAATTTGCTCATTACTATGATACCAAATTTTGAATCCAGTTCTTGATGCATTCCCAATACTGAGACACCATTTCTTTCAACATTTTCTCTCTTATGAACAGCATTAAGAAGGTTAATACAGATAGTTCATATATGTTAGGTTGTTTCATGTTTTTCATTTCATGCATATGACTGTATAATTTCAAGGAAATAATATAGAGCTGCAGATGGTTGAATTTCAGTTGAATCCTATCTCCTTTATCAGCTAATTTTCAATGTTTTACAATCTTTGACATAGAGCTTAGGTTGTAGTTGCAGTCCCTTAAGGCTGTATGTTATTTCATTGTTGCTTATAACCCATGAGGTTATGTAAATGCTTCAGGGAATCAATAGGGTTGCAAGGTTACTGATGGGGATATCATGTAAGAATGGTATTTAAATTGAGCATTGATGTCTATTTACAAGTTGAATAGATAGATTAGATATCTAAAGATACACATATGTCTCAAATATCCATATGTATGTTTGTGATTCATGAATTGGCCCAATGGTTAAGGCATTGATCGGTTACAAGATCATTAGGTCTTATTGCTGCATATCTGAGGGTTTGTTGATTTCAACATTATTAATCAAACGTTCTTCCCTTTCCTATTGAAGGACCTAAATGTAATGCCCTCACTCAACTTCTGAGATTCATAGATTTGCATTTAGTTGTTGTAGGTTTTTGTCATTTCATGAGTTATTAGGAGATATAAGGGTTTTCATTTGCTTAATAGATTCAGGGATATGGTTTTGCACTAGTTCAGTATCAATTGAATCTAAGGTCTACCCACCTAGGTTTAGTAGAGCCTGAAGTAGAAGAAGGGTCAAAGCCTTATAGTTGGCCTGGTGTCTGAATTGATATGTTTAAGATGGGAGTTAGCTGCCCCTAGATATGTCATATTCTCATTGGAATAATTGAAAACCCTCCAACTTTTTCAAACACCAACATAATCTACCCTAGGCTCATAAAAGTATAAATCAAAGAATCATATAAAATCACCTCAGCTCTATACAAGCAACTAGAAAGCATCAAAAGATAATCATAATAACACATTAGTTCTCTATGAGAAACTGGAAAGCATCCCAAAAATACTGATCAAAGACTCTAAGATGGTCAAGTCAATTATGTCATAACATGACATCATCAAGAACAAATCATTCAAAACACCCTAGTCCTATAAAAGTGACTGGAAAGCAATCCAAAAATAACTGATTGAGGACTAAAAAATGGTTATGTCAAGTAGGTCATACATACACCTTAGCATCACACAAGAACACTAGAAAGCAATAACAATCAATAGATCAGCACACATCATAGAGCATATCAGACGCATTACCGTGGTTGGGTTAAAAAGATCGAGATCAAACATCATCATATCATCACAATCACATAACTCCCGAGCCTCTGGTAAATGTCCTAAATTGGTCAACACTCTAGTCAACCCCAAACCCCAAACACAGACAACATACAAATACCAAGTATAAGTTTCATGTTTTGGTTTATTTTGAAATCTCATGGTTGAATTAAATGTAAGGTTTTCAATTTCATTTTCAAGGTATGTTTCAAGTAAAGGATTTCTAGTTAATCCTACAAGTTGACCCATTCACTTGTTCAAATGAAATTTAGATTTACCCTCCCATTATATTTTAAATCAATTTTCTAAAAATAATTTAAGGATGATTATTTATTTAACTTATTAAAACAATAACTATTGATCTTTTAAAAAAAAGAAATTCTAACTTAATTTAATCAATACTATTAATAATATTATAAATCTACAATTTTATTAAACAATATTCATCATTAATTAAATTTAATTAAACTAATTTTAATTAAATTAATTCATAATTATCTGACTAAAAACTTATATTAATATCTCATTAATTATCAATTTATTAATGTCTAACAAAACTATTAAAAATTTAATTATTAAAAATAAATATACTTAAATATATTTAATAATTTATTAATAATCAAATTAACAATTAATAATATTAATTACCAAAAAGTATGAGGATCACTAGTAAATTTAATCAAGAAGAAAAATTATAAGCTTAAAAATGGCAAATTTCTATAGACTAGTGAATAGAGCAGGGCAGACTCTCTAGAGAAACAAAAGGAAAATCAATAGGCAGAAGCATTCACATGGCAATTTTCCACTAGTCACTACTAATGATTAGAACAAGAAATGGTTTCAAGCACCCATCCATAATTTGTAGGATTTGAAATTCGCCATAAATACTGCAAACAGTTTCTCCATCTTAGAGATTTCGGAGGAAAAGAAACAATGCCATTGGAGGACTCATGGGCCACAAATTAGTTCAAGTTCTAACATAAATTATGATATTGAATTAAAATCTAGTCTTTTTAAACCTTAATCAATGTTTACCATTGAAAGCTTAGAAAACCAATTTAGGGTTTTCAATTTAACAAAATATATCCAACCAAATTTCGGTGCTCGGCCTATAAAACTAGTAAGAGGAGAAATATATTTGCCCCTTGCTTCAACCCACTTAGACAAATCTAAGTTGCTACCTTCAATAGGTAAGAAACCACCGCCTTCGTATATCCCTTGGCATTGGTGTCTCTTAGCATTCGACTCTCCACCTCCCAATCTTAAGGTTTCCCAAAATTTTCAATCCCATGATACTCCTGAAGATATCCCAATTTTTGTGACTATTAAAGAGGTGGAAGAGACATAGAATGAATGCCTAAAGGGTGGAATTTTTTGCGATAGGGAATAGCCCCTTGAAAGAATTCGCTCTTCTCTCTAATTAGCTTGAAGCTATCTATGAAAAATAGGTAAGTATTGCTCATTACTCAGATAGGATTCTCTTTTTACAATGCATAGAGGAATCTATAAAGAAAGAATTTATCTCAGTCTCTGAATGTTTCTTTAAGGGTCATGCTGTTAAATTTATAGAATGGTCTCACGATTTTAAGATTGATAAGCTAGATTTCATGATTCCAACATGGTTCAACATCCCATCTCTACCACCGGAGCTTCTTCAAATAGAAACTCTTAGGTGGATAGGCTCTGCCATGGAGAACTTATGGGTATTGATTCTTCATACTTATGTTGTAACAATGTTAAATTTCTTATCAAAATAAACGTTAAACAAGCTACGCAATTACATGGGAGAGTCATAACTAACTAAGCTACTTATGATCGAAAAATGCATATATATGAAGGTAGAATATCAGAGAAACTTTATCTCTCACATTAGATTTTGATAGCAAATTCCCATGGTTAAGAATACTAAAGAAAAGAAGGAATTAGAGATTAATAGAATAGTATGAGAAGGAAGCCTCTCAGAAGGAGTTTGAATTTCAAACAGAGCCTTTCTGTACAAAAACAATAGCAAATAGCTAGGCAGAGGATAGTTTAGCAAACAAAAGGAAGCTAAAATCAGTAATTGTGGTTAACCAAAAAGAGAACCCAGAATCATCAAAGGATTTATAGTTCAGCAAGAAGTGGAAATCTAATGGTAAGAAAAAGTCTCTAAAAAATAACAAGGGTTCAAGCAATGATGGTAACAGAGAGGAGAAATGCACAAAGGAACAATAGACACATAAGGAATAGGAACAGGAAATATCCAGTTGCTCCAAAATCAATCATAAGGAAACATAGATCACTCTCAATGATAGAGACACAGAGGTTGCTCTAAACCTCATATGCGAAGAGGACAAATACAAAGGGATTTCAGATATTTAGCAAGCAGGAAATAGAAAGGATGATCAAGAGGGAAAGATAGAGGAAATGGAGAACTTTATGTTATTCAATGATCTTGAGGAAACTACTAAGGCAAATAAAATGCAACAGGGCATGGATCAGAGAGTACATGACCAGCCTCAAGAGTCAGATTCTATTATAGAATCTCTGGTCACTATAAACAAATTTTGGCAAACCCCAAATGCCATAATTAGCTCACCATTCACACCAATTAGCAAGCAATAGAGCAAGGAAATAAAGAGAGCAGATAAGATGCCAGTTAAAGAGTTTTAGGACTTCTTGAACAAGTATTATTTGGGATCCAACATGGGAAGATGGAAGCATATCAAAATCAGAAGAAATTAGCCTAAATCATTTAATGGATGATTTAATCCAAGTGTTTTATACTGAAAACACTGATAAGAGCATAGATACACAGAAGGAAGAACTCATTCAGAGAATCCTCAAAATAGGGGGGAACAATTACACTTGTGAAGACCTAAGGAAAGATTTATTAAAGATTGAATATGAGGACAATGATCTAAGACAATCCCAGATGACAGAGCCAGGTTCATGCATGGTGCAAAAAGGAAATGAAAGTTGCAATGGCAACAAGATGGAAGCAGAGTTAGATGTATAAAAGTAGGTTGGCCTTTTGAATTAGTTCCTAAAAGAATTCAAAAATGAAGAAAATGAAAAGAACACAATCGACAAGAACTCCACTATGTAGAAGGCAGAATCTAATCTAGATCAACTAAGCATTCATATGAATCAAGAAGGTCTCAAATCTCCTTTCTGTGGAAAAACAAAGGGTAAGAGAGGAAGAAGATCATTAAAGGAACTCAAGGAAGCAAATGGACATAGCAGAGAGTAGCAAAAGATAGACCAGATTTTTAACAATGGGAAGGGGAAGTGCCTTCCTGAATAAGTATGAAGATAACTACATGGAATGCTATGGGTCTTAACACCCCTAGTAGAAAGAGGTTATTAAAGCATAACCTCAAAGCCTTTGAGTCCAATATTGTTTTAATTCAGGAATCTAAATTAGATAAATTAGAAATAGGTAAATTAGATAAGATGCTTGGATTGTGGAAGTCTACATTTCAAGAATCAAAAGGGGCTTTAGGGGGCCTACGGATTCTTTGGGATCTTAGAAAAGTCTATATAAACATATTAAATATTAGTAACTATTGGATTAGCAGTAGTGTACAAAGCTTAAAATCAGATCTTAAATTTATCCTTATTAATGTTTATGGCCCAATACGCTATTCTGATAAAAAAATAGTATGGAAAGAAATTAGCCTATTCATGAACAACCTTAAGGGATATTTATTTGTATTAGGAGGTGACTTTAACACAATTTTAAATATCAATGAAAAGATAGGTGGTATTCAACAATTATCACAAGCATCCAAAGATTTCCAAGATTGGTGTCTTCGGCATAATCTAATAGATATCCCAACAAGCAATGGGATTTATACATGGAACAATAGGAGAAAAAACTTCACATATATTGTTGAAAAACTTGATAGGTTCTTGATCAAAGGTGATTTGGATGTGAATAATCTGAATATTTTATCCTCAATTTTACCTATTGCAAGATCTGGTCACTTTCCGGTCCGATTTGACTTTATCGAGCTTTACAAGCCTACGAGGAACCCATTTAAATGTGAGAAAATGTGGTTCTTAGACCCAAACTTCATCAATAATATTAGAGAATGGTGGGCTCAGGACAGTTTTGAAGGCTCAAAGATGTTTGTCTTTGTTGCCAAAATGAAAATGCTTAAAGAATGGATACTTAGATGGAACAAGGAACAATTCGATAACATCTTCAAAGTAAAATTAAACATAGAAAAGTAGCTAAAAGACTTAAACTCAGAAGTAATCAGGAATGGTATGAACAATGATACTTATCTTTTAGAAAAAGACTTATCAGCAAAGAAAGAAGATATATTAGCCAAAGAAGAGTTATTCTAGTGATAAAAATCAAGAGAATAGTGGCTCTTTAAGGGGACCAAAATACAAAAAAATTTCACAACTCTACCTTATACAATAGAACAAAGAGCAGAATAAAGTGTGTCAAAAATCACTTGGGTACTCTAACTAACAACCCAAGTGAAATTATAGACACCTTTGTTGAGTACTTTCAGAACATCCTAAACAACTATGAAGGTTCAAATGGAATAGCACAAGAAAATCTTCTGAAAGTAATTCCAAAAACCTATTACTTTGGAAGAAATCAAGAAAGTAGTGTTGTATATGAACCCAAATAAATCCCCTAGTCCTGATGGCTTTTAGGCCTTCTTCTTCCAACAATGCTTGGATATCATAGGCATAGATCTTTGGAAGGCTATTGAAGCTTCCAGAAATGGGGGTGCTCCGTTATCAAAAATTAATCACTCCTTTCTTACACAAATCCCTAAAAAGGCTGAACCACTGACCCCGAGTGATTTTAGACCAATAGCACTTTATAACACTATTTACAAAGTTTTCTCCAAGGTCCTAGCCAATAGGCTCAAAAGTATCCTTCCCAAAATTGTCTTAGAAGAACAAACTGGCTTTATGCCAAGAAGATCTATTCTTGATGAAATCATTACCATTCAAGAGACAATTCATTTAGCCTGTTAAAAAAAAGAAGCATGTATGTTTATGAAACTAGACATTCAAAAAGCATACGATATGGTTGATTGGAGATTCTTATGCAAGATTTTGGAAGCATTCAGCTTTTCCCATAAATGGATTAACCTTATTTTTTAATTTATTTTGACTCCCAAAATCTCCATTCTCATCAACGATACACCGGAAGGTTTCTTTGACATATCAAGGGGCATTAGACAAGGAGATCCTTTATCCCCTTCTCTATTCATCATGATGGTAGAAGCATTTGTGAGAGTAGTGTCTGACACAAACAATAAACAAAGGATTTTAGGCATAAGGGTAACTAAAAATATGTCCAATATTACTCACCAACAGTATGCAAATGATACCATATTACCGAGAAAAAGCATTGTCAAAGAGGCTCTTGTTCTTAAAGACATTATTAATACATATATGGAAGCCTTTAGACAGATAGTCAATGAACTGAAATCTGAAATATTTTTTATTAACACCAAACTTGATATAGAACATCAAATTTGCAAGATTATGGGATATAAAAAAGGAGTTTTTCCTTGTAAGTACCTCACCTAAAAGTTATTTCATTTCAATGTAAAATTAGTTAAATATTTAATTTAATTGACATAATTCACTTTTATTTTTTAATCTGAAGTTAATATTAATAATTATTTTATACATTTTGAAGTCAAATCCTATTTTTATTTTATTGTTTAAAATTTAATTAGAAACTTTTCTTGATTATTCTCTCATCCAAATTACAAAGTATGATACCAAATATTGATGAAAAGATAACAATTATTTATTAAGTTTTTATTTTATATAATATTATTATCTACACATTTCTATATTTTATAAATAGAATATATAAAAATAGAAAATAAATTATACATATTCATAATTTCTATATTACATTAAATTTTTTTAAGAAGAACCCCAATAAAAATATATATACAAAAGTTATTCCAAATAAAAATATTAAAATGTGTAGAACTTCATAAATTGGCTGGCATCAATAAATCAAATTAAGTGGGGCTATTGGTAGCAATGATATTAAGGCGTTAATGCCTATTTCTACTCCATCTATATGCTACCAGCTGTCACACACCTATTTTGTATGGGGTCATACATACCATCCAATGGTTTTTTGTATGGGCATGTTATTTTTTTGGGTCATCCTATCATTTTTTGTGTCAGGATAGACGGCTCCATTATCTGTTGATAGTTAAGAAGGGGGAAATATATGTGTATAGAGATGTAATACTAAATATAA
Organism: Cupressus sempervirens; assembly: GCA_028749045.1. Taxonomy (NCBI): domain Eukaryota; kingdom Viridiplantae; phylum Streptophyta; class Pinopsida; order Cupressales; family Cupressaceae; genus Cupressus; species Cupressus sempervirens. Next base: position 184,172,790 of record CM053792.1, read on the forward strand.
AGAGAGCACATTGTACTTGTACACTATACAAGGTATTGTGTGATTCTACTCTACTTGTATGTTTAACACATTCAACACCATAATAGATATAAACATTTAGCTAATTACTAATCTCTCACACAATTATCTCATAACCATCTCTTATTATGCTATTCTATTTGAGTTTTTCTTTTCCTAGCATATTCTTATGTGATCACATCAACCATCAAAATGTTCAAATTTGTGTATTTACTCTTTCATTTTCATTTACATCATTTGTTTAAATTATTCAAATTCTGCATATATAATATAAATTCTTTAGTTATTTTCTCTAAAAATTTAATATTTTGGGTATTGATGGCACTCTAAATATGTCAAATACATCATATTTATTATCTCCTCCAAGTTACGATAGAGCTCATGCCACATTAACACTTCTATTATGGGTTATTAATGGTTACATGCAACATTACTACAATATCGCTAAATAGAATTTTTTTGAATAATAAAATAAAATCATGATAGGTTGTCCATCATTATTATTAATACATTTCTCCTTTACAAATGAGAAAATACCAAGATATTGTTGTGACAAAATATCACACTTCCACTATTATGTTCTAATATAACTTTTGTGTTTTTATGTTTTTAAAAAAGAAAGATAAAATGACTAGTTTAATTTTGAAATTATTTAATATTTAGACATCTTGCATAATATCTCAAATGTGTCATGATTATAGTTTGTATTTTAAACTATAGAAATATATTTAATTTTTCATTTATTTTATATCTTTATAAATTTTATATATTGTGATCTCTAAATATCCACCAATTTTAATTAATTTTATACAAATTTTTATAAAGTATTAAATAATGGAAATTTATATCTTAATACTTGAACATGAAAATACTAATTCCATCTAATTCTAAATTTAAATAAATATCTCAATAAATTAATACATTATATATTTATTTAAAAACTATGATGAAAATAAACTAAATCCCCCATTGTAAGTAGAAAGTACATTCAAAACTATCACAAAATTAATTATTAAATTATAGATGCTAAGAAGAACTATCAAAATAGCACACTGAATTAAAAAAATTTCCTTCACGAGGAGGAATAACAAATGTACAAAGACATGGTAGTTGAGAAAAGCTATTTATCCCATATTCTACTACTACCTACTAGAGTTGATGAATGGACACTAATGATATTACATTTGAGAAGAAAGAGGGAGGGCTCAAATATTGGGCAGTGGCTATGGTGCAACATATTTGCACCGAGCCGTTGCCCGCCTACCCTACCCATGCCTTGATTGTGACAGGGTAAAAAGACAAAACATTTCTGTTCCCCATGTAGGAAAGTAATTAAATAGGAAATTTTTTTTTCTTTGAAAACTACATCTTTTTTATATATTTTAACACAAAACCATACCGTTTTTATATATTTTAAGGTTTATCTTAATTTCATAGATAATATTTTGTCTGTGAACATTTAGAATGGTATGTTTAAAACAAAACTGTTTGATCTTAAATTATTTTAATATACAGAGTACTTAAATAATTTTAATTTTTTTTAATAACACATTGAATACAATAATTATATTAGAAAAAAATTAATTTAGTTGTAAGATTATCTACAACTAATTTCTAATTATATTTTGAAATTTTTTTCTTTATTATTTTGTAATAGTTTAAGTTTTATTCATATTTTTATATATTAAAATAATTATATTATTGATTAAAAAAATCTTTAAATAATTTTAATACTTTTTATTTTGATATGCATAATAATACTCACAATTTAATTTAATAAATATGTAAACTAAAATTTCTTTAAAACAAATTAATTTGTTATAATATTATAATTTAATAAATTTAAGTAAGCTAAAAACTTAATATTAATTTTTTTTTAAATTAAATCAAATATATTTTTACTTTATAATTTGACTAAGATTTATATACTATTTTTTAACGATTTAAGTGTTATTTATACATCTATAAATGAAAACTTTAAGAAATGACATCTAATTGAGTTATTAAATATGTAAAATTAAATTTCAATTTTTTTTTTACATAATTACTTAAATCACAAATTAGAATAATAAGATTTTTTTAAATCATTTTATTAATAAATTCTTCAATATTATTATTTAGCTTTTAATAATATAAATTTAATTATATTAATAAATAATATATAAATTTTAAGATTTAGTTTAATTTCATAAATAATATTTTGTATGGGAAAATTTAGAATGATATGTTAAAAAAAAGTTTGATCTTAAATTATTTTAATATAAAGAATACTTAAATAATTTTTTTAATTATAAAATATTGAAAACAATAATCATATTAGAAAAAAATAACTTAGTTGTAAGATTATCTACAACTAATTTCTAAATATTTTTTGGTAATTTTTTTCTTTATTATTTTGTTATAGTTTAATTTTTATTCATATTTTTATATATTAAAATAATTATATTATTAATTTTAAAAATCTAAAAATATTTTTAATACTTTTTATTTTGATATGCATAATAATACTCACAATTTAATTTAATAAATATGTAAACTTAAATTTCTTTAAAAAAAATTAATTTGTTATAATATTATAATTTAATAAATTTAAGTAAGCTAAAAACTTAATATTAAATAAATTATTTAAAATTAAATCAAATATATTTTTACTTTATAATTTGTCTAAGATTTATATACTATTTTTTAATGATTTAAGAAATGATATACTTATTAAATATGTAAACTTAAATCTCAACTTTTTTAAAAAATTACCTAAATCACAAATTAGAATAATAAGAATTTTTTAAATCATTTTATTATTAAATCCTTCAATATCATCATTTAACTTTTAATAATATAAATTTGATTATATTAATAAATAATTTATAAAATACAACTTAAAAATAGTTTTTTATCTTAATATAAATAATATAATTATTTTAATATATTAAAACTTGAATAAAACTTAAATCATTAAAAAAAATTTATAATAAATTTAGATTACATAACACTAATGAGATCAAATTTTTAAAATATATTGATTTCTTATTATATTGTAAATAATAAAATAATTTCATTGTCAATCAAAACTACATAACTTGATACCTCATATATAATTTTTCAATAATTATTATACTTCTTATTAAACTATATATTATAAATCTTTCTAGAAAAATATGTAGAATATTGCTTTTCAATATCTAATTCTTGACTACTTACAAGATTTATATGTAAAAGAATCATGCTAGTAGTCGTTACATTTAATTTTAGAATTTAAGGATATTTTTGTTGTCTATAGATGTGATTTAAATTCTTAAATAATATATTCTAACATATAGATAGTAATGATGCTTTCTGCATAATTTTTTTTATCCAACACCCATTTAAAATAGTATAAAATACATGTAATGACTACCTTAAAATTTCTCAATACTTATACACAAATGTCCCAATACTTGTTAAAAGAAACTACCAATACTAACATGTCCCACATATGGACACTATCTCTCTCTTTCATGGTAAGGACTTTCCTGCTGATATTTCAATTAACATCCTTAATGATGCTTATATCTATCCTGTAGAGATTTTGGGGGGATTGAACACATGTTTTCTCTACCGCAAGGAAGGCCACCTCCGTAAGGATTGTCTAGTCATTAGGAAAAAACCTAATCCCTCCAATGATTCAACTAAAAATATGGTTAATCCTCCCATCACCAGTAGTCCTCCCCTTGAGAATGCTCTCTGTCATACAACCCCTGCTTCTTCTTCATCCCCATCACCTCCCATCGAAACCCCTAACCCCACTAATGTTTTGACTAATGTTGTTCCTAACGCTACTTTTTTTGGCCTAAGAACATTTTGTGTGATGCCATTCCTACATCTGGAGGTCTTCAGATGCTCCCCAATCTTGATTTAGCTATTGATCTCAATACAGATGATGGTTTTACTGTTGTTTGGGATAAGAAAAAAAGGAAAAAAGGGAAATATTAACTCCATGCCTAAAACCCTTCACCCTAACACCAGTAATAATCAACATGTTAAATTGTTAACTGGTCCTGCTTTGACTAACATGAATACTATCTATTAGAATGCTGATATCAATTGTAAGCCCCAAACCAGTTAGTCCTCCCTAAAATTCCCAGAAAATCTTCCAAGAGATCAAGGAGGATTATGAATTTGAAATTATTTTGGCTGCCTCCATTCCCCCAAATTCTAATAATGGGCAGTTCATGGATGTGGATTCTCTAGCAAAAATCGAAGACAATGTTAACACCAACTCTTCTGCTGCCAGGCGAAGAGGAAGACCACCTGGTTCAAAAAATAAGCCATCTATGCCTAAACCAAGGGAGTCCTCAAATAAATTTTTGGCCCTAGCTGATCAAGAGGGTAATACATGCAACACCTCTAACATTTTGTCTCAATGAATTGCCTATCTTGGAATGTGAGGGCTTTAGAGTCCCCTAATAGAAATTTTTTTATCAAGCAATTGTTAAATTCTCTGCATTTTATAGACTTCTTTATGATGCAGGAAGTTAAGGCTATGGGATTCACTTTGGATTCCAATCTCAATTTTATTTGGAAAGATGCTATTAAGTTTTGCACTAACCATGAGAGAGGTAGAGGAGGAATTGCCCTACTTATTAGTAATAAATGGGAAAAACATATTACTAATAATGGATGTTCTCCTTGTCAGAGAGCAGTGTGGGTTACTTTACAGTATGATGACAAGACCTTTGGGGTCTGTGCTATTTATGCTTCAAATGATCCTAAGGAAAGAATTGAGCTCTGGAAATGGCTTATGGACCTCCTAGATATGCCTTGGCTTTTCGGTGGAGATTTCAACATGGTTGAATCTCAGGATGACAAGTCGAGGGGCATTCCCTTTCATTGGAAGGATAATGAAAAATTCTATTGGAATAGATTTTTAAATTCTAACTATCTTTTTTATCCTATTGCTGGTAGCATGAAAACCAACCCTAGATTATGGCACACCTAGTTCAACTTTCAGTAGGGCAATGCCAGGATTTATTCTAGGCTTGACAAATTTTATGCCAATAAGTATTTTTTCTCTTTCCCTCCTAACATCTTTGGAAATATTGTTTGGGTTATTGCCACCACTTTGTCTAATCATCACCCCATTTTGACTAAGGCTAATTTTAATAGTAGTCCCCTTCAGCACAAGTCTAGAAGTAGTAATTTCATCTTAAACACCAATCTCCTCATAGATGAGGATGTTCTTGCTGCTGTGCAGATTATTAGAGCTATCAATAAAATTAACCTTCAACACCTATCCTATCTTGATAGATGGAAAACTAACCTTTCTTCATGGAGGATTTTTCCTCAAACCATTGGTCAAAAAAAGGCTAAGGATTATAGGTTTGTTGAAAAAAATTATCTTCTAAATTGCAAATAGTGGAGAATGACATCTAAAGAGATTCCTCCAATATGGATCTTCTCTTCTAGGTTATGGCTACCAAAGATGCCCTTAGGAAGCATTAGAAGGTTAGGATTCATGGAGCCAAGATCAAATCTAGAGCCCACTGGCTCCAACATGGGGACAGGGGCTTGAAATTTTTCTTCAATCTTCTTAAACATAAACATATTAAAGAGTCCATTGATAGATTCTCGATGGATAATCAAGATATTTCAGACACTGAGATTATTATTCAAGCTTTTGTTGACTATTGCAAGACTCTTTTTACTTCAGAGGAGTCTTCTAAGGCTGAGTCTTTAAGAAATAAATGCAAAATATTTATTCCTAAAAAGTTGGACTCGAATGATATTGATGTGCTTGCTAAAGATATCTCTATTAAGGAGATTGAGGGAGCTATCCAAGCTCTCAATAATGATAAGGCCTTGGGCCCTGATGGTTTTCCTATTGAGTTCTATAAATCCAATATTAGTTGGATATGTAAGGATCTCCATGACTTATACTTCGAAGCTTTGTCTATTGGCTCCTTGGGATAGGATGTTAATAGAGGGATAATTAAGCTCCTCCCTAAGGATGAAGATAAGACCCTCATTAGGAATTGGAGGCTGATTACCCTTCTTAATGTGTCATATAAGATTTTGGCTAAAATTATGGCTCTTAGGTTAGTCAATATTCATCCTAAATTTGTTAACTCTACCCAAACTAGTTTCATCAAGGGTAGATATATTCTTGAGTATCTCATAACTAGTTGGGAAGCCATGGAGTGGTCTAAATGCTCACACCAAAACTCAGCCATGCTTCTTTTGGATTTTGAGAAGGCTTATGATAGATTTGAATGGAGGTTTATTCTTATGATGTTAGACGCCTTCAATTTCCCTCCCTCCTTTTGTAATACTATGTGGGTGCTTCTTTTTGATGCTTCTGCTTAGGTTGAAGTTAACAATGTTCTCTCTACTTCTTTTTCTCTAGGGAGATCCATTCTAAGACAAGGGTGCTCTCTAGCACCATCTCTTTTTGTGATTCCTTCAGAGGCTCTTTACTATATTCTCAGAGATAATTCCTTATCTCTTGATGTGAAAGGTATCTATTTTCCTAATGATGAAGAGCTCATCAATTGCCAGTTTGCAGATGATACCGCATTGTTCTTTGAGCTTTCAGAAAGTAATTTTAAGACTTTGCAATATAAACTCAATTTTTTTTCTATATCTGGGGCTAAAATATTGCAAGCCAAATCTGTTTGTTTGGGGTGAAACGTGTAGCCCTCGGATTGGTTTGCTCAATACAATTTTCAATGGGGAGGCCCCAATAAGATCACTAGATATCTTGGTATCCCTTTCTCGGTGGAACCTGCCCTCAAAGACATGCGGTCATGGGTTAAAGAGAAGATTGATCAAAAGCTTAACAAATGGCATAATAGGGCATTATCTCTAGTAGGCAGAATTTAGGTTTGCCAGAAGATGTTGTCCTCTTACACCATTTACTATTCCTTTTCCTAGTTTTTTAATAATTATCAGATTGCTAAAATTCAAAATTCCATCAGGAAAATTCTTTGGTCTGATGACAAGGGTAATAATAAAATTCATTCTGTTACGTGGGCTTGGTGCCACACTAACAAGGCCCTTGGGGGACTTGGGCTAAAGGATTTTAGAATTCTAGGTATAGCACTATCTACCAAATGGATTTTTCAATCCATGGATAGTGACTATCCTTGGAAAGTGTTGGTTAGAAACAACATTAAGAGGGGTGTGCCTAAGAAAGCCAAATCTTGGACTAGTCTCCGCTTTTGCGACCTCTTTATTGGTAATTTTCCTATCATGGTCCAAGGTTCTACGGTTTTCAGATCTATTTGGAAGGCTTGGGACCATGTTACGAAATTCATCACTAACAAGGATTTTCATTGTAATAATCAACTCCATGGTGAAAGATCCATTTGGTGGAATCTTCACCTAAATGGTAAACCTTTGGCCCTTACCCAAGGGTGTTCTGTTATGGGCTAAGAAAGGTATTAAACAGTTCATAGACCTCTTTGAGCAGAATCAAATCACTCCTTGGGATGAGCTTAAAAATAAATATGATATCCTTGATTCCCATAAAAGAACTTATAAGATGATTGTGCAATTTGTTAATGGTCTTCCCACTATTTTCTATGTTGATTTTCATAGGCACCTAAAATGTAACTAGCCTGTTGGAATTGTCACAAATCTGCTTAAGGCCAAGAATATATACAAAATCCTTGATTGTAATATGGATATTATTGATCATGTCAATGTTGTTTGGTACTCTTCTTATGATGCTGATGTTTGGAAAAAATACTTTGATATCTTGTGGAAGAATTCCGTTGAGCCTAAAATTAGATGCTTCAGATGATTAGTCATGTTGGATAAGATGCCTATTAAGAGAACTTTATCTAATTCTGATATTTGTAATTTATGTAGAGTTCCTGAAACTAGTAGACATATTCTTCTAGATTGTACTTTTGCTAAAGAAATATGGAGAATGTTTGGCATTGTTTATCCTATTGATGTTAATATTCTTGATATTATCACTGGTCATATTAATGGTCTGCCTAAAGATACCAATTTATTTTGGAATATATTTTCATCTAACATTTGCTGGTAGATCTGGAAGTGCATGAACAAGGAAAGGTACCAAGGTAAGCCGAGGGATCTTACTGAGTTTTTTTAAAAACTCACTTATTTAAACAAGTTTTTTGTAGCTGTAGACTACTATGTTGATTGAGTGGGACAAGATGAGAAGGTTCCTTCATGATGGGCATGCTACTTTTTTCTACTATGAGTTGAAGCATGGATACCAATGGTGTAGATCCTTGGATGATCTGCATGCTTTTGAACAAGCTTGCAATAGGCTGAACAGAGAAATTAGTAAGAAAGTGAATGCTAGAAAATAAGATTTATTCAGGCTGATGTAGAATCAAGGACATAAAAGTATCATTTGGATGCAAGGTCCCTTAGGTTGGACAGCTTGGGTGGTCAATTACTATGATGTTCTTAGTTAGTTAGTCCTTCTTCTCCTCTTTTTGTTATGTTGTACAACTGATACTATTCTTCCTTAGTGAGGCTTGGCCTCCTTGTTAATTTTCATGGTGGTACTTTGGTTTCTTTGTATTTTCTGAAACTCTTATATTTAATAGAAACAAAAAAATACGAAAACATCAACATTAGAACTAAACTACTACTGATATATTATTTATTTTTAATAATAAACTTAAAGTTTATTAATTCCTTTAAAATGAATAAGTCATATTCCACTAAGATCTGCAAATATTTCATGAGGTGATAAATTAAAATGTTTGGAAGGATGAGCCGGCCTTTCCAAAAGACCAAGTACGTACTCGCCTTTTCAACACATAATTACAAACTTAAATCATACAAAAAAAATGTGAATAAACTATATAAAAATGTTGGGGTCAAAGGATTGCTTTTTTCAATGCAATCGAATGATAGTGAGGTCAAGGCACGTGAAAGGCAAATGGACAGCAATTGGGTGCAAATATGTTGCACCATAGCCGCTGTTGTTGTTGTATGATGGTTCGAAAATGGAAATTGGAGTCACAAATTGGAAGTCTTGTCAAATTGTCAATTGAGTTGTGGACTGAGTCAATAATCAATATGTCAACTTACTTTTACAGTCTATGCAGAGAAAAACGAAAATTGGGTGGGGTAGATTCTCAATCAATCAATACGTTAGTTCCTTTGTATTGTTTTAATGTGCACTCATTAATTTTCATTTACAAAATTTTCGCTAATTTTTTGTTGTTTGCTTAAGCAAACTTATAATGTTGTTGATTAAACTTTATTTATTGACATTTTGTTTATAAAAGCCTAGTTTTTCTTTTAGAATTTATTTATGAAAAGTATTATATTTAAAATTTATTATAATATATGTATTTTATTATAATATATTTTATTGTAGTGATTTTTTTAAATAGTTAATAATTTCATCATGTTTGAAATGGTTAAGATATTTTTCTAACCATTATATAAATTTAATTTAATCAATTTCTATTGAAGCTTATGAAATAATTTGTTTGATTAATTTTATTAATTGATTTAAGTGTAAGTCATTTTTTTAAAATATTAAATTGGTTTATTAGTTGAATGAAGTCCATTGTAAGTGAGGGAACAAATTCCAACTTACCTGAAATAAAAATGATCATTAGATTACTTTGTTGCAAAGTATCTTTATTTTATATATATATATTTTTAAAAAGTTTGTGGCCCTTGTATTTTTAATAGTATAATATACTATTGAAGTAAGATTGATAGACATAACATCAAATTAAATTTTTAACTAACTATATAATATTTTATGAAACAAAAGAATTTGTAAACATGACATATTAATTGCAAATGCTCTCTATACCAGTCAAGGTTCCCTAACATAAAATTTCATTACAAAGATACCCCATCCCTTCTTTCCATGCTCACATACAAGCATTGATGATGCATGTTCCAAGTGAGGTTTGAAAAAACTTAGAGTTCAATAGTCAATTCTTGGGGGTTTCCCTATTGTGGGCCTTGGAGTGGAAAAAAAAAGACTCTCATGGAGGTTGAATTAAACATAGTGGAAGGAAAATGATGAAAAAATAAATTGGATGATGACACTAGCAAAAAACAAGGAAGGCCTTTGTTTAAAGATAATAGATAGAAATAAATAGACAAAGGGGTTGCTACCAAAAACCAAAGTAGTCTAGATGGTTTCACTATGAAAGAAAAAATAAAAAGTAAGGGCCCCATAGTGAGATTCCCCTACAGATACAAAGATGGAGTCAAGATCTTTGAATTTCCTCCCTATTATTATTTATAAATAAAGATAATGTCTTGGAATATGAGTGGCTTGAATAATTCAGTGGGGGGGGGTGGGTGGCGGTGGGGGGGGGGGGGGGGGGGTGTGAATTATTTATCCTCAAGTCTGGAAGTACCAATACATCTTTTAACAACTTCAAACAATTTAATAAAACTCATAGATCCACTTGATCAATATAGAAAATCATCACTGATTCAACTTATTCATATCAACAATTAGCTCTTTGTTTTAGTGTTAGTCAAACTACAAAAACATATAATAGTAAATAGCACAACACATGAAAACAACATTGACATAGTTATGACACCAGGATTTAACATGGAAACTTAATTTGGAAAATACCACCAAGTAACATGCTACCACTTTTCACTCTCCTGAAGTGAACTCAGTTAAGAGCCAATCCTATTAAAGTTTACAATACACACTATTAGGTGTGACCTTGTTAAATGATATAATCACCCTATTAGGAGTGGCCTTATTAAATGTTTTCAAAAATATCACATCAGAATGTCACCTTGATTAAAGGGTTTACAACATGATTATGAACCTTTGTCAAAGGATTTTACCACCATAATGGTTAGAATGTAACAATTAGGCTGATTTGATAAATTACAAATCACTTTGCATGTTCATATCTCCATTCCACTCATTTCTAGTTCATTGACTAGTCTTCATCACATTCTCCATCTTTGATCTTCTTGGTAGCACCTCAAGTAATCTCACTTTCACCAACTTCTCTCTTTTCCTTTGCAACTCTTCTTCTTCCACTTATTCTTCACAAATTTTCCATCCAACTTGTAAACATCTCATATGTCTCCTTAAATAAATACGTTAATCTTTTTTCGGCTAAACATAATCATAGATCTAAGGGTTTGATACGATTCATTGAATTTGTTCAACACTTTTTCTTTCTTTTTCTTTCCTTAAAACTTTTGAAAAAACTTCTCAATGAATCTTTACCTTAGATCAGTTAAAAAAATTAATCCATACATTAAATGTGCTAGCTCATCAATCCTCATGTTTAATATGTTTTGACTATTCTATATATTCATCTACGTTGGCCTCAAATTTTGATTCTTTCTTAAATTGTTAATGTGTTTCCACTCAGTCATCACTATGTTCTTCAGCTTAGTCATCACTCTTATATTTAATAGAAACAAAAAAAACGAAAACATCAACGTTAGAACTGAACTACTACTAATATATTATTTATTTTTAATAATAAACTTAAAGTTTATTAATTCATTTAAAATGAATAAGTCATATTCGACTAAGATTTGCCTTTCCAAAAGACCAAGTACCTACTTTCCTTTTCAACACATAATTACAAACTTAAATCATACAAAAAAAAGTGAATAAACTATATAAAAACGGTGGGGTCAAAGGATTACTTTTTTCAAGGCAATCGAAGGACAGTGAGGTCAAGGCACGAGCAAGGCAAATGGACAAAAGCTAGGTACAAATATGTTGCACCATAGCCACTACCCAAATATTGTAGGGCAAATAGTTAATCTGTAATCACAATAAACTGATGAAAGATTTTGGAGAACGCGGTAGGGGAATCTCCACTGTTCCTTCCAACATCTGAACAACCTTCATCATTGATGGTCTTAGTGATGGGTTCTCTTGAATACACCAAAGAACCACCAAAACCATTCTTTCCAACTAACTGGAATCAATTATGATGCCATCTAATCTCTGCTTCTCCATTAATTTCTCCAGTGAGTTGTGTTTTAGACAATCGTAAACCCACTTGGATAGGAACATTTCTTTTTTGGGGGCATCTAACTTGATGGTTTTCCTGCAACAAATGATTTCAATTAACATCACACCAGAGCTTTAGACATCCACTTTGACAGTGATTGCCATGTTTTTGTGCCACTCTGGCACTATGTACCATTTTGTTCCCCCTGTTGGAATTTAATGTGGTGGTTGTCTTGCCCTGGGAGCCAAATGCCCACCTACCACCCCTGACAGATTGTAGAACAGCCAAAAAAATTAATACGGGTAGGTGAGTTTTCAAATTTTGAAAAGAGAGGGAAATTTTGTGTGGTAGAAAACAAAAGGAATGTCTTAGATTCATTCGACCAAATAGAGAGAAGTTAGAGGATGAGCTCAAAATTTGTACAACAGAGAAAGAAGGAAAAAGTTGATCAGCAGATCAGTTGTTGTAGAGACAGAAGGAATCGTTGTCATGCTTCTTCTTGTCATTTTGTAAGTTTTTAGTTTGCGTGGTTCGACCTGTGAAGCAGTGATTGCTCTAGGTGCTATTGTATGTAGCCATTAGAACTGCAAGTTTAAAGTTTATTGAATGTTGAAATTTCATCAGTTTGAATTTTTAAGATTTTTTGGTTGAAGCCGAATGCTCCCAGATTTTTTAATAGTTTAAATCTCAGTTGAATAGAAAAGAAAGCAGGCATACTTGAATCTATTGTTCTTCCTTTTCTATTCATTTTTTTTTGAGAAACTTGTTTGAAAGGTTAGCTTGGTTCTCTGGTTTTAATGGTGAAAGCATTCACATTAGAATTTTTCTAAGTTATAAATTTTTCTTAGTTGGAGCCAAGATTACTTGGCATCCATTGTTGCCGAGCATTTTTTTTGAGTGTCGAGCTAACTTGACACCTACTACATTTTCTTTCTGTGCCGAGCTCACTCGGCACCTTCAAGTGCCGAGCAAAATTGGCACTCGGCACCTTCATGTGCTGAGCAGTTTTTAGTGCCAAGCAAAAATTTTAGGTTTAGAGTTGTGATTTTTAAGTTTAATTTATATTCCTCACATGGTATCAGAGCTTTGAGGCCCCACATCCACAGTGAGTTAGGGCATTTGTTTTCTTGAGATATTTGACATGGCAGTAGATACAGGAAAGATATGGTAGCAACCACCACCATTTAATGGACAAAACTATGATACATGGGCAAAGAAGATGAAGACCATAATGGTTGCAAATGATTTATGAGAGTTTGTGGTTAATGGATTCAATGATGTGACTGATCCAACTTAGTATGCTACACTCACGAATGCACAAAAGACTCATTTGAAAGAGTCAAGAAGGAAAGATGCAAAGGCATTAAGTTTGATTGAAGCAGCAATGAAAGAGACAGTATTCCAAAAGATTGTAGTAGCAAATTATGCAAAGGAAGCGTGGGATATCCTTGAGACGAACTTCAAGGGGACTGATAAAGTCTGTACGGTAAAGCTGCAAAATATAAGGAGGGAGTTTGAGAACCCTCAAATGAAGGAAAATGAATCAGTTGTAGACTTTAGTTCAAGGACCTCCAATGTGATTAACCAATTGAAGTCAAATGGAGAAGACTATCAAGAGCAGAGGATAGTGGAAAAGATATTAATGAGTTTACCTCATAAATATGACAATTTGGTCATGACCATAGAAGAGGCAAAAGACCTCACTATTTTGAAAATGAATGAATTGATGGGTACTCTTCAAACCAATGAGCATAGGATCAATAGATCTACATCTTCTTCTTCCCAAGAGTAAGCATTCAAGGCTCAGTCAAATTCAAGAGGAAGGGGGAGAGGAAGAAATGGCTCAGGCAGAAACTCCAGAGGTAGAGGCCAAGGAAATCGAGGACAAAGAAATGCTACAGTAGAAAGCTCAAGAAGAGCAAATGGAGAAAATAGCTCACAAAATACTTCAAGAGGAGGTAAGAAAAACTATAACTTAAATAAGAGTAATGTAGAATGCTACTACTGTCATAAATATGGGCATTATGCAAGTGAATGCTAGAAGAAGAAAAATCATCAGTCAGGACAAGAAAATATGGCTAATGTGAACATGGGAAGTGGAAACAATGCCACTGCCTTCATCATGTGTAATGTTGATGAATAAGGAAGCCCTAAGGTTTGGTACCTTGACAGTGGATGTAGCAACCACATGAGTGGTAATGAGACCTTGTTTTCATTCATTGACAAGAGTTTCAAATCTGAGATTAAAATGGGTAATAAAGGAACCCTACCAGTAGTAGGCAAAGGATCTATTATGGTCCACACCAAGAAAGGTGAGAAGAAGGAAATACAAAATGTGTATTTTGTCCCTGGTATGAAGCACAATTTGATAAGCATTGGTCGGCTCATTCAAAATGGATACAAAGTGCAAATGAAGAATGACAGGTGTGTCATCCAAGAAAAGGATGGGAGCAAGAATTTACTTACAACAGTTCAAATGACAAAGAATAGAATGTTTCCCTTGAAGATAGAGACATGTTTCTCATCTCAAGTTAGTGTTGTACCTCCCACACAATCAACTCTAAAGAGTGTGATTGAAGACCCCTCACGGCTATGGCACCTCAGGATTGGTCACCTTGGCTATGCTGGTTTAACTTTATTATCAAATAAAAGAATGGTAGAAGGTTTGCTACATATAGAAAATTCATGTGACAAGTGTGAGGCTTGTATTTTGGGTAAGAAACATAGGCTTCCCTTTAATTCTAAAAATTCTAGGAGGGCTAGATATCCATTAGAGTTAGTGCATACTAACCTAGTTGGTCCTATGCAAGTTACTTCCATTGGGGGGAGTACTTATTTTATGACATTCATAGATAATTTTCGTCGTAGGACATGGGTGTATTTGTTAAAGAATAAATCTGAAGCATCTAATAAATTTGTAGAATTTAAAGCCCAAGTTGAAAGAAAATGTGGACATTATATGAAGGTCCTCAGATCAGATAGAGAAGGGAAGTATACCTCTAATTCTTTTGTAAATTTTTGCAAGAAACATGGTATAAAGAAAGAGCTCATAGCCAGCTATACACCACAACAAAATGGAGTGGCTAAAAGAAAGAACAAGACCATTGTTGAAATGGCAAGAAGCATGATGAAAGAGAAAGGTCTCCCAACTAAATTTTGGGGAGAGGTTGTGGAAAAAACAGTTTACCTAATTAATAGGTGTCCTACAAAGGCAGTCTGTGATAGAATTCCAATGGAAGCATGGTCACAAGGAAGATGGATAGTTAAACACCTAAGGGAGTTTGGATGTGTTGCATATGCACATGTGCCTAAAGAGAAAAGGGAAAAATTGGATGACAAAGGTGTGAAGTGCATCTTCATAGGGTACAGCTCAGAATCAAAGGCATACAGATTGTATGACCCATTGAACAACAAGATGACTCTTTCAAGAGATGTGGAATTTTTTGAAAATCAGTCTTGGTATGGACCGATTGATGAGTCACCAAGAACTTCTAGTAAAGTGCCAATTATGAGTGAAGAGGATGCTGATGAACAACAAGAAGGAGTAGATAGAAAAAAAGGCAAGTAGCTTTAGTTCTTGTAGAGCTCGTCTAGGCATGACCGAGTGTTAGTGCCGAGTACCAATGAAGACCGAACTAGTCAGCAAAGAAGCAACAGTGAAGATTCTAATCCCACACTCTCCTCCTTGTTACCAAAAAAGACCAAGAGTCTTAGGGAGATATACCAAGATGAAAGGTATGAAGATTATGATGAGAGTGTTAATTTTGCATTATTTTCTCATAGTGATCTAATATATTTTGAAGAAGCTATTAAGGAGAAGAAATGGTGTAAAGCCATGGATGAGAAGATAGATGCTATAGAAAGGAATGAGACATGGGAGCTAACTGAATTGCCTCCCAAGAAGCAAGTGATTGGAGTGAAATGGGTCTATAAGACCAAATGCAATGCTGAAGGCAAGATTGATAGGCATAAGGCAAGGTTACTAGTCAAGGGCTACAAATAGCAGTATGGAAGAGACTATGATGAGACATATGCCCCTGTTGCAAGAATGGAAACTGTGCGTGTTGTCATAGCAATTGCAGCTCAGCATAAGTGGAAGGTATTCCAAATGGATGTGAAGTCCACCTTCCTAAATGGTGTATTGAAGGAAGAAGTATATGTGCAGCAGCCACCTGGTTATGAAGTTGCAGGTGAAGAGAACAAAGTATATAGATTGAAGAGAGCTTTTTATGGGCTCAAGTAGGCTCTAAGAGCATGGTACAGTAGGATTGACTCATATTTAATGAGCAATGGCTTTAGCAAAAGCAATGGTGAGCCTACTCTCTACATCAAGGCGGCAAATGGAAATGTGTTAATTATTGTCTTGTATGTAGATGATTTGATTTTTACTGGTAATAACAAGGCTCTAATTGGTGAGTTCAAAGAGGTCATGAAAAATGAATTTGAGATGACAGACCTAGGTCTCTTGAAATACTTTCTAGGCATAGAAGTAAAACAAATGCATAATGGAATTTTCATCTCTCAAGAAAAATATGCAGGGAAGATCTTGGAGAGATTTAAAATGCAGAATAGTAAGGCAACCTCCACACCAATAGCAGTAGGTCTGAAGTTGAGCAAGGAAGACTCTAGCAAGAGAGTGGATCCAATACTATACAAGAGTATGGTTGGAAGTTTAATGTATTTGACTGCAACTCAGCCAGATCTAATGCATTCAGTCAGTCTAATTTCCAAATTTATGGAAACACCAAAAGATTCCCATTGGCAAGCGGGAAAGAGGATCCTAAGGTATGTGAAATGTACCAAGGGATTTGGGATTTTGTATACTACAAATGATGAATTCAAGTTGGTAGGTTATACTGATAATGATTGGGCTGGAAGTTTAGATAATAGGAAGAGCACTTCTGGATAAATGTTTCATATGGGATCAGGTGCAATTCATGGGCATCCAAGAAGCAACTTATTGTTGCTCAATCTATAGCAGAGGCAGAATACATAGTAGCAAATGCAGTAGCATGTCAGACAATTTGGCTAATGAGGATCTTGACAGATTTGAATGAAAGGCAAGAGGATGGAACCACAATTTATTGTGACATCTCATTAATTGCATTGTCCAAGAATGTAGTCTTCCATGGGAGAAGCAAACATATTAAGATCAGATATCACTTCATTAGAGAGTTGGTGGAGAATGGGGATATCAAGATGGAATTTTGTAAGTTTGAGCAGCAGCTAATAGAAATTTTCACAAAGCCATTAGGCATTGGAACTTTTGTACACCTAAGAGAGTGTCTTGGTGTAGTTGATGTGGATCAGCAGTGATCCTTGTTTTGTTTGGCTCGGGACAAATAGAGAGTGCTAGAATTTAATATAGTGGTTGTCTTGCCCCTGGAGCCAAATGCCCACCTACCACCCTAGACAAATTGCAGAGTAGCCAAAAAAATCAATACGGGTAGGTGAGTTTTCAAATTTTGAAAAGAGGGGAAAATTTTATTTGGTAGAAAACAAAAGGAATGTCTCGTATTCATTCGACCAGACAGAGAGAAGTTAGAGGAAGAGCTAAGAAGTTGCAGAGCAGAGAAAGAAGGAAAAAGTTGATCAACAGATCAGTCATTGCAGAGACAGAAGGAATTGTTGTCATGCTTGCAGTTGCACGTGCTTCTTCCTGTCATTCTGTAAGTTTGTAGTTTGTGTGGTTCGACCTGTGAAGTAGTGATTGCTCTAGGTGCTATTGTATGCAGCCATTAGAACTGCAAGTTTAAAGTTTATTGAAGGTTGAAGTTTCATCAGTTTGAAATTTTAGGGTTTTCTAGTTGAAGCTGAATGCTCCCAGATTTTGTAATAGTTTAAATCTCAGTTGAATAGAAAAGAAAGCATGCATACTTGAATCTATTTTTCTTCCTCTTCTATTCATTGTTTTTTGAGAAACTTGTTTGAAAGGTTAAAGCTTGGCTCTCTAGTTTTAATGGTGAAAGCATTCACGTTAGAATTTTTCTAAGTTATAAATTTTTCTCAGTTGGAACCGAGCTTACTCGGCATCCATTGTTGCCGAGCATTTTCTTTGAGTGTCGAGCTAACTCGACACCTACTACATTTTCTTTGTGTGTTGAGTTCACTCGACACCCGTTGCCTGTCACTCGGCACCTTCAAGTGCCCAGTAAAACTGACACTCGACACCTTCATGTGCCGAGCAATTTTTAGTGCCGAGCAAAAATTTTAAGTTTAGAATTGTAAGTTTTAAGTTTAATTTATATTTCTCACACCCCCACCTCTAGTGAATGTTCGAGTCTGCTCCGCCTTCATCAATTTCACCAACCCAAAATCTGCAATCTTTGGATTGAAGTTGTCGTCCAGCAAGATATTCTGAGGCTTTATGTCACAGTGCACAATCTGCGCTGCGCATTCTTCGTGCAGATACAGGATGCCCCGTGCTGTCCCCTTGGCAATTTCAACGCACGTCCTCTAACTCAGAAAGCTACTTTCTACAAATAAAGTCTTGTTGAGAGACCCATTTGAGATGTACTTGTAGACGAGAAGCTTGTGAGAGTCTTGATCGCAGAAGCCATAAATCTGAACAAGATTCTTGTGATGACTCATGCCTATCACACTCATCTCCGTCCTCAACTACTTCTCCGCCAGACCATCGAGGAGTAGTTTATGCAGAGTCTTCACGACAATCTCACTGCCGTTAGGCATGGTGCCCTTATAGACTCGTCCAAAGGCGCCGCTTCCTATCTCTTCCCTGAATCCTCCCGTGGCCAATTCTATATCCCCGTAAGAAAATGCAACAAAACCCTCCTCATCTGCATCCTCAAGTTTCAGACGAGTACCGTAGCAGCACAACCAAATAATGAGCACAGATGCTGCCACTAGCGTTGAGGAGTAGCTCATGAGGCTTATTCCTATCATCATCAGACGCCGCTCTTGCACCGGCCGCTTGGTCTCCTCCTTTGGTAGGTGAGGAAGTGGCGCTTCACTGGAGATGGAAGGATATAAGTGAGGCTCTTCCCTTACTTTAACGAATGTTTTGACCGTTACTCCTTCTGCTTGATAGCCATCAATTAGAGGCAAGTGTTTCTTCTGACACATTTGACCTTAAAATGTGACTACCGTGCACATACAGTCGTCCATGCATGCCTTCTTGCATTCGATGTCGGTAACATTATCCAACACCATGTAGTTGTTACTCAAGTTCGTTGGGTTGTTGAGGTCTGTCTTCCAATCAGTGTGGTCAAGCTTATACATGACAGCGCTGATGGTCTTAGAGTAGCTCTGACCTGGGGGTGATTCGGGCGAGCATCCCCTGAAACGGTCATCATTGTCAATGAAATGGAAGCTAGGAGGACAGATGCAGATGGGCTGGTTCATGCCACTTGCTTGACACACGCCATTGCGCCCGCACTGACCCTTCACCTCAAAGCACAGATCATACACAACTTGCCACTTAGATGACCAGGAAGTAGCACCCTCTGCCTTCCAAACATACATCTGCAGAATCCCATCACTCTCCAATGTCACTCTGCGCAGAAGACGCCTACTTTCTATCTCGATAGCAGTCTAGTTTTTAATTCTGGTGTCGTTATCCAAATACAAGTCTCCACAGTCATCAAATATCAAGTCGATGGGATTGTCAGAATATTGATAGGTGTCGGAAGACTAGTAAGCTCCTTGCTGCTCGCCCACGCGCTCAACTGGATAGAGAACCAACTCGAACTGACCCGATGAATAGTTTGTAGTAGAAACCTGGGAATACATGGTAGACTTCAACTTGAGCATCTGACCCGGCAAGAGCGTATCTGTAGGAAAATCAAAGCTCTGCTAGACGTGGGCACCTGTGTGATCAAACAACACGAAATTGCCAGTATCGAGCAACGCCCCCTTAGATACATTTACAGTAGCAGGGGGGCTTGCGGACCACAGAGGCATCTTTTTTGAATCAAAGATCTGAAGCCCCACTGTAGAAAGCAGAAGAGTAGACCCCTCTTCAACTGTGATCCCTCTGTCACCCGTTTTGGCCGTCCACAGCAGAGTTTTCTCAGAGATGTTATCAAACCAGACGCCTACTATGAAGGCAGCAGGAGAGATGAGATAAAATCCAAATGCAAACTCTCCATTGGACGAAATCCATTTAGAATTTGTGGAATCGGTGGTAAGAGTTGAGCCAATAAGAATGTTATTTTTCTGGAGTGCCTGAGCCAAAGCAACTAGGCACATCAATAGACAAATGGAAATGAGGAGGAGCAGTGGATTAAAAGCCATCGGAATGTAGGATTTACTAGGGCGGGAGAGCAAAAGTTTAGCCAGGAATGAAAAGCAAAAACTGAAATTGGTAGATATAATGATGGGGTGTTTCCATGGCAGAGGCTACATTTATAAATCGGGCCGTAGCTGAGGAGTTGACATTTCTAGGAAAAAAAAGAGTCGACATTAATTTGAAATGGATGGCGACGTATCACCCATCCATGAATGAATGGATGGCCTCATCAATGGCTTGACATAATTATGACAAGTCAAGTCATTCATGATATGTCACGAGTCACTAAATGCATTATTAAGTGCGTGGAATTTATCCTAGAGAAGATTCGTAGAAGCCATGTGAGTGTTGTTGTTGTATGATGGTCCGGAAATGGAAGTTGGAGTCACAAATTGGAAGTCTTATCAAATTGTCAATTGAGTTGTGGACTGAGTCAATAATCAATACGTCAACTTACTTTTACAGTCTATGCAGAGCAAAAGGCAAATTGGGTGGGCTAGATTCTCAATCAATCAATACATTAGTTCCTTTGTATTGTTTTAATGCGCACTCATTAATTTTCAATTACGAACTTTACCCTAATCTTTTGTTGTTTGCTTAAGCACACTTATAATGTTGTTGATTAAACTTTATTTATTGACATTTTGTTTATAAAAGCCTAGTTTTTCTTTTAGAATTTATTTATGGAAAGTATTATAGTTAAAATTTATTATAATATATGTATTTTATTATAATATATTTTATTATAGTGATTTTTTTTATAGTTAATAGTTTCATCATGTTTGAAATGGTTAAGATATTTTTCTAACCATTATATAAATTTAATTTAATCAATTTCTACTGAAGCTTATGAAATAATTTGTTTGATTAATTTTATTAATTGATTTAAGTGTAAGTCATTTTTTTAAAATATTAAATTGGTTTATTAGTTGAATGAAGTCAAGTGTAAGTGAGGGAACAAATTCCAACTTACTTGAAATAAAAATGATCATTAGATTACTTTGTTAAAAAGTATCTTTATTTTA
The DNA here is from genome assembly GCA_028749045.1 of Cupressus sempervirens. Classification (NCBI taxonomy): domain Eukaryota; kingdom Viridiplantae; phylum Streptophyta; class Pinopsida; order Cupressales; family Cupressaceae; genus Cupressus; species Cupressus sempervirens. The sequence continues at coordinate 184,194,026 of CM053792.1, forward strand.
TATATATATATATATATATATATATATATATATATATATATATATATATATATATATATATATATATATATATATATATATATATATATTTTAAAAGTTTGTGGCCCTTGTATTTTTAATAATATAATATCCTATTGAAATAAGATTGATAGACATAACATCAAATTAATTTTTTAATTAACTATATATTATTTTATGAAACAAAAGAATTTGTAAACATGACATATTAATTGCAAATGCTCTCTATACCAGTCAAGGTTTCCTAACATAAAGTTTCATTACAACAATACCCCATCCCTTCTTTCCATGCTCACATACAAGTGTTGATGATGCATGTTCCAAGTGAGGTTTGAAAAAACTTAGAGCTCAATAGTCAATTCTTGGGGTTTTCCCTATTGTGGGCCTTGGAGTGAAAAAAAAGACTCTCATGGAGGTTGAATTAAACATAGTGGAAGGAAAATGATGAAAAAATAAATTGGATGATGACACTAGCAACAAACAAGGAAGGCATTTGTTTAAAGATAATAGATAGAAATAAATAGACAAAGGGGTTGCTACCAAAAACCAAAGTAGTCTAGATGGTTTCACTAATGAAAGAAAAAATAAAAAGTAAGGGCCCCATAGTGGGATTCCCCTACAGATACAAAGATGGAGTCAAGATCTTTGAATTTCCTCCCTATTATTATTTATAAATAAAGATAATGTCTTGGAATATGAGTGGCTTGAATAATTCAGTGGGGGGGGTTGGGGGGGAGGGGGGGGGGCGGCGGGGGGGGGTGTGAATTAGTTATCCTCAGGTCTGGAAGTACCAATACATCTTTTAACAACTTCAAAAAAATTAATAAAACTCATAGATCCACTCGATCAATATAGAAAATCATCACTAATTCAACTTATTCATATCAACACTTAGCTCTCTGTTTTAGTGTTAGTCGAACTACAGAAACATATAATAGTAAATAGCACAACACATGAAAACAACATTGACATAGATATGACACCAGGATTTAACATGGAAACTTAATTTGGAAAATACCACCAAGTAACATGCTACCACTTTTTCACTCCCCTGAAGTGAGATCAGTTAAGAGCCAATCCTATTAAAGTTTACAATACACACTATTAGGTGTGACCCTATTAAATGATATAATCACCCTATTAGGAGTGGCCTTATTAAATGTTTTCAAAAATATCACATCAGAATGTCACCTTGATTAAATGGTTTACAACATGATTATGAACCTTTGTCAAAGGATTTTACCACCATAATGGTAAGAACGTAACAACTAGGCTGATTTGATAAAATACAAATCACTTTGCATGTTCATATCTCCATTCCACTCATTTCTAGTTCATTGACTAGTCTTCATAACATTCTCCATCTCTGATCTTCTTGGCAGCACCTCAAGTAATCTCACTTTCACCAACTTCTCTCTTTTCCTTTGCAACTCTTCTTCTTCCACTTATTCTTCACAAATTTTCCATCCAACTTGTAAACATCTCATATGTCTCCTTAAATAAATAGGTTAATCTTTTTTCGGCTAAACATAATCGTAGATCTAAGGGTTTTATACGATTGATTTGAATTTGTTCAACACTTTTTCTTTCTTCTTCTTTCCTTAAAACTTCTGAAAAAACTTCTCATTGAATCTTTACCTTAGATCACTTAAACAAATTAATCCATACATTAAATGTGCTAGCTCATCAATCCTCATCTTTAATATGTTTTGACTATTCTATATATTCATCTGCATTGGCCTCAAATTTTGATTCTTTCTTAAATTGTTAATGTGTTTCCACTCAGTCATCACTATGTTCTTCAGCTTGATCATCACTATGTTCTTCAGCTTAATCATCACTAGGTAGCTCAATCACTACTGGTCTATCTCAATTAGCTTGCACTAGCTTCCTTGCCCATCATTGTGCTTGGTCACTACTTCAATTTACCTTCATCTTGCTCAATCATTACCATCACTTGGCCAATATTGCTTTTCTCAACTAATACTTAACTTCTTTATTGACCTAGTAATCTATTGCTCGGTCAAACTAGTATTGTTCTTTAACTTCTTGAATTGTATCAATCATCTCTTCTACACTTGAACTCATTGTTCTTCTTCACTTAATGCATGATCAAACAATAATATATCTTGTCAAATAATAATTGATCAAGTGCCCTCTATAGTTCCATCATACTTACTCCTTTTTACTTAACCACTTTACTAGTTCATCTTGTTATCTCTCTTTTCAAATCCTCTTCATCAATCAAATGATATGGCACTCTACATTGTTAGTAAATGTCTTACCAGTAAGGTTTGACATCAATGAAAATATAACAATTGTTACAATTGTAGTTCAAACAATTAAATGTGATATTCTTGATAATTAGGTTTACCTTCTACTAATTTAGGGAACTAAATAGAGAAGACAAGGCTTTGAAAAAAATGTGAGTGGTGTCTGGATTGGTGCTGAGTAGAAGTGTTTGATTGAGTAGGGGCATCTAATGATCTATTTTTTTGTGCTTGACTGAGTAAGATTATTTCTTCTCTTCTACATTTCTCCCCTAATAACATTATGATCTCTTGTAATAATCTAATCTTCTTCTTTTTCATGGAAATTTATTAATGTCTATGCCCCCATTATTAGAGGTTTGAGGTGACTTCTTTGGGATTCATTGTATAATTCTATTTTTAGTAGTAATAATGATAAATAAATTCTTGGTGGTGGTATTAACTCCCCAATCCACCTCTTTAAAAAGTCAAGAAGAAATGATGATTTTAGTGATAGGGTGATAGATTTTGGGATTTCTTAACTTCAATTGGTCTCTTGGACCTTGACCTTCACAGTGCAGAGTTTACTTGGTCTGGTCATAGACAAGATAATTTTTTACTTAAGTCTATCTCGATAGATATCTCTTGTCCTCTAACAAGA